>JAANDH010001413.1:0-55002 GCA_011799765.1 Nymphaea thermarum
ATTGTTGCTGGGACCGACCGATGGCATCAAAACATCCCTTCCATTAACCGATTCTTCAGGTGCTCCCATTTCCATAATGTCAGGTCTCAGTCGGTGCTCCACCACGCTCGGATGCCCCTGGTAGGCCAGAGGCCCACCGAGGCCTGCTATCGTCGCTTCCACAATGTCGAGAGTCCCTTTGCCCTAGGAGAGAGAGCGTTCGTAATTCATGTACTTTAGAAACACCAAATTAACAGGCAACCACTAAATTAATTTTGGTGACGCTTTCGGGATATCAACTTACGTTGAACACTTTGTCTAAGCTGAGCAATGTCACGTTTTCTTGTTTTTTCTAAGCTGTTACTGTTCAAACGCTCATTGGATTCACTGCATCTATTTTGGATATAAAGAAGAGCTAGCTGTACCCAATCCAGTTCCAACCAAACTGCATAATTTTCTAGCAAACAGTAAAAAAATGTTCTATATTTGCTGAGACGGTTTATGCTATACAGGGTTCATGCAGGATTAAATATTTTTTATCTTAAAATATTTTAATTATTTTTAAAATTAAAAAAAAAAACTGAATTTAAAGCGATATCTATCAGCTGAGGTGATGTGTCGGCCGGTACGCCATAACGGTGATGAACCGATAGTGTTATTTACAACTGGCAATCTGGCATGGACCCAATCCCATTTGCGGTATTTTAGAGGACCTGGGGACTGCATGGCTCTTTGGCAGGTTCAATTGATCCCCGATCCGGGACGGGTAAGCGGTAAGCCCGACGTCGAACCGGGTTCTGGTATCCGGGCTTCCCTGGTTCTAAAGGAAGTCCGGCCCGTTTGCGATCACCTCGTTTCGGCTTTTTCAGTGATGACGGGGGAACATAAAATGAGGCGCCATCTTGTTGGGTGAGCCTTCTTCTGCGCTAGGGTTTCGAAATTTGTGACGGGAAGAGAAGGAGAACGACTGATTTGAAGAAATTTTGGTAGTTTTCTTTTGGTCTTTCTTTTGTCCGTCGTTGGGGATAAAGGATACCATATGACTCTCCCATTGTCGTCATTTTTTTCTTACTCCCTGACTTTTTTTTTTCCCCCAATTATGTCTAGATCGGAGCTTCATTTGGTGGTTGATCGGAATGAGCGACGAGGCGAACCGAGCGGTAGAAACTTACTCGACTTCTCTCGTTTTTCTTTTTTTTCGATTCTTAGAATTGGAAGTTTGAGGGTTGTCTGGTGTACCAATTTGTCCAGATAAACGGCTTAAGTTGGGATAGGCTCACCCCGTTTATCTGTATAACTGGTCATACCCAAGTGCCACCTCATTATCATATTTTCTCATTCTTGATCGCAAGGTCTTTCGCCAATCGTTTGATATCGGCTTCCTTTTTCTTTTGCTTCTATAGGGGAAAGGAAGATAGTAAAACCTGTTTTCCTTATCCGTTATATTCTTGTTGATTTTTAGGATGTCAAGTACTTGCGACTGCAGAGAAAGATGAAAATGCGGTTCTAGGATTTATTCATCAGTTTGAGACTTTGTACTCGCGTGAACTCGAACTCGTCTTATGGCGTTGGTTTCATTTTCAGGCTGTGAACGTTCTGCGATGATTCCACAAATGATCCCGTTAAACTGCTTTTAGCATTGATGGGGGATAACCTTAATTTAGTTGTGGTTGCTTGAATTCGTCACTTGGTACTGCGCTAGCTTCTTATGATGTTCGGCAAGTGCTCGGTCGATCCTTTTCCACCAATGCTGGGACAAGTTTGGATATTAAAATTTTGTAGCTCCAAAAATATTTCCCGGAATATCCTCTCTTTCTGGTTAAGTTATGCAACTATACCACTTCCTCTATTCATGTAGTAACTAAGTAAAGTGCATACGATGCTTTGTTTTGGAATGGTCCATTTTACAATTTCTTTTCCTTCAGAAGTTATGATGATCGTAAAATTTTACTTTTACAAGACTCACGCTTCTGAACCTCAAGGGCATACTTGATTGCCCGGATAGGATGTCTGCCGTGTGGAGATGTCTAATCACAATGTTATCTGATTTGAAGTCTTAATAAATACTGTGTATGGTTATCCAGGATTTTTTGTCGGCTGTGGAGGGACCTACTGAAAATACATGACATTTTGTTACCCTGAACTTATTGCTCAGGCAATCAAACATGCCCTAAGTGAATCTTTTTGTTCCTTCAGGCGTTCCTTGAACTTCAAGGACGGATGATAGAGACAACGGGAAAACTGAAGCAGGTGAGAAAAGTGTGTTGCATGTGTAAAAGAAGTTAATGTGCTTCCTCTTTTTTTTTCTTCTTAAAAGAATTTTTGTGGGAAATGGAACCTTTGTTTTGTTTATTTGTTTTCTTGATGTTAGGTGAGACACAAATGGGGGAGACCCTAAGGCTGCAAAAAAAGTTTGTGATGAATGAGCTGTGTGGTTCTGCTTAATCTGATACGGTTCTTCTGCTCATAGAAAGAATTATCAAGCATTTAACTTCTTGCCTGTCATCGTCTCTTCTAAAGTGGATTTACAGGGTACAGATTATCCATTCAAAAACATGTAACATACATGATAACTTCGTTTGTAACTTCTCTCTGTAATTTATCCTTGTGATGCAGGTTGCGTTGGATTCACACTAGTCTCTGTCCTTATAAGTTCTTTTATTATTAGCTAATTTTGTTGTCTGAGTTAATAATTTTAGTTGTTAAAAATGGATATAGGTTGGTTTCCTTAAATCTGGATCCTGGTAAGATCTAGATTTATTCTATATCTGCCTGTTTTCTGGTGGGTTCAAGCTTCAAGGTTAGCTGGCATGTTGGAGATGGGGTCTCAGAGAAGGCCATAGTCTCCTTTGTTTTTTCTGTTGTGCTCATATATCAAAAGAATAGGAAAACAGAAACGTTTTCAAGGGGATTTCAACAGCTTTAGAAAGTATGGACATTGGCTTCACATTTCTAGGTGTAAATGTAGTTTTTTAGTTTTCACTTGCTTATATTGGTAGCTTATATTGTTTGTTGCAAAATTTTTAAAGAAAACTAGCCTACAAATGCTAGTTAATAGAAGATCATACCATAAAGCTAAAGCCTTGTTGATGAGAATACTTGCCCTTCATTCTTACTAGAAACTCCAAGTGTACCTCAGCTTCCTCATCCAACAACAGGGTCTTCTATTCATAGCTGTATACAACCTCTCTGTTAGTTTTTGCTGTAGTTCCATTCATCTGCATGCCTCTTGATATAGCTATTCAAGGGCAGAAAAGAGTAGGAATACATCTTCAGAGAGAGAATACCATAGCCACCTTCTGAAAGGATGAAAAGACAATGGAAGACCAGGAAAGGTTAATGAGTAGTTGATATTCTAAAATTACTTCAATCATTTTTAAAGTATGGAAGGAGAGGCACCCATGCAATTTTATCTTTCGAAATGTCAATTTATGCTAGTATGCTACTCAACAAACTAGTTAATGAAGATTAATGTTAAATTGCATTTTACAGGTGGTCCCAAAGTGGTGTGAGTTTGGACTAGAAAGTTGGAAATAGGGTTTCTCGATCTTTCCTTATAGATATTTCATAACATTGACAAATTCTAGTTCCCTTCATACCATTAGTCCATTACCCTTTGTCTGAATGCATATGCACCAGACGAGCTGGATTCTGGCCCAAAATCTTTTCTCAGTGCCAAGGTCTCCCCTGGTCCTTCCCAAAGTGCACTTTAAAAAATTAATCTACATGTTATAAGCTCTTCAGTCACCTTTTTTCTTTATCTTGTCAACTACCCAATTGTATATTCTAAGGTCAGGAATGAAATGTTGCCATCAACATAATCAAATGCTTAAAGCTGTTCTTTTGTTTATATTTAGGTACAAATACAAATGCGCAGTAAAGAAACAGACAAAAAGCGAGCTTTCCTTACACTCGAGGAGCTGCAACAATTATCTGATGATACAAATACATACAAATCCATAGGTATATATGTTAATATTCTTTGTTTGTGAATTTTTTTGAATCTGACTTGAACAATAAATTTGTTTTGTCTTTTCCGCATGACTGCGTAGACTATGGTTCATCTTTGGAGGTTTCATGTAGCTGTTGCTTATGCTTGTGGGTTTCGGTAGTTTGTGATGAACCAACTTTTACATAAAACATGTGCTTCTGAATGACTTGATGGTATAGTTTTATATTATTTTTTGGGCCATGCAGTGTAACCGTCTGACGAAATCAAGAAATATGAGTAGTGGTGAAAATCATTGCTGAAATTTTAGCAGTTAACAAGTACTGTGAAAATGGGGAATTTTAATAGTCATAACTTTTTCTGCATATTCAACATGACAGAGGTTTGTGCTTGCATGCATATCTGTAGCAAAGTCGCATCTATCTGGAGTATTGGGAATATCCCAACATTAAATTTGAAAACCATAAAATGGTTAAAAAGTAAAATTTCGTGATAATGTTGAAATAAGTTTCTTACCAATATTATCACCAAATATCACAATACATTCAGATATATCTTACTTTCTCACTTCTCATATAATTTACATATTAATTGTTTCTACTTTATTTTATTTTCTTTGCTTATTTATAATGATTAAAAAGACAACTAGGTTATTTTTCTTTTTGTTATAGAAATCGAATCAGGGGCAGGCTGCGAAGAAAGCTGGTCATCCAGACTCCCAAGAGAAACTGTCTTTAGTGCTGTATAGTGTGCATATAATTTTGATGTTTCAAATTTCAATAATTTGCTTACATGCTTCTATAAAGCATTGCCTTCTCCTCTGCTTTCTTTTTGCTGCAATACATCGTGGTCTAGACTGACATTCCTTTTGTTCTTTTTCAGGAAAAGCGTGAGTGATGGACCTCTGTAATCAATTAATCTCCCTATATGATTTTTTTTTTTTTTAATAATGGTGATCAAATTCTTGGTCTTCACATCCATGAAAATGTCGTTGCTTTGTTGCTTCACGTGTTCAGATTTGTTTTGGAGCCAAAATCTGCGTTGATAAAAGAGCAGGAGCAGAAGATGCAAGATAGTGAAGCTGCTATAGCCTCATTGCAGGTACGACTAAGCATAGAAGTTCTACTGCTCAACTGTGAAATCCAGTGACACATTGTCCATTTTGCACTTACTAATGGTTTTGATGTCAAGCAGACTTCGAAGGATTATATAGAGAAACAGATATCGGAGGTGGAGAACAACCTACGAGAACTGTTGGCACAAGATCCTGGTCTGGCTCGTCAGATAATGTCTATGACCGTTTGAGATCTAATGGCCTTTATTTCTGTAGAATTACAAGTTTTCTGTTATATCTGGTGAATTTTCAATTTGATCCTTCTAAATGTCAAGCAGGAAAAATACGACCTATTTTCTTGGGTGATTGCATTCTGTCGGAATGTACTATAGAAATTTGGTTGCACATTTAGAAATTTGAATCCTAAGTTGATATTTGGTCCATTTCTGGATCAGAAGCAGTGTGCTGTTGGCACCTGGTCGTAGTTGATTTCTGATTTCAAATTGGATGATTCGAACCACTGGTATGCCCAAAGGTGGCCTGTAACTTGTTTTGGGCATGAACTGTGCTATTTGTTAAGCGAATTCTCTGGATTGCCCTTTTACTTTTACCGTTCCTTCAAATGTCGGCAAGTAAAATGAACTTGGCTTTTAACTGTTGGTTTATCAAACTGGGCTTTTGATCAAAAGGCGGTGATTGAATTTAAAATTTCTTGAACCTGTCTTTTTTGTTCACCATTATATAAATGAGAATCCCTGCTATTTGACAGCCAAACCATGGAAATTTTAACTAAACAAGGCAGCCATATTAGTTGAAAGGATGCTCGCTTTCTATGTGGAGACAATTAAGATATGAAACCGTAAAGAGGTTTTCGATATTAATCCGTATTTATAAAGGGATGTGGTAGACAGCATCCCCGTCAAGCGTGGTTCTCCATCTTCCTCCATCTTGCTGACTTAAACTTTGGGTGAATGTTTTGGGTGATCAACAAGTTTATGCCCCTAATCTTTGCTTTTTTTATTAGTTGTTGTCTCCCGTTCTCTAATCTATACGCAATACAAAAATGAGATACTGCTCCTTGGCCACGCATGTCACCAAGTAATTCGTTCCGAAGGCAGAAAGGTTTGTTAGGGTTTTTGCCCCATTTAGATTTGCTTGAAGATTAAAGTTTTTCTCGAGTCACATTGTACATCCGCATACATGGTAATATGTGTCGGTTAAACAGCCATCGATATATCTCCATTCTTATTCCTGCACACAATGGAGCCAGAAATTCTTTGTCTATAGGACATTAAATATATAAGTAACAAAATTTCTATTCGCTTTGGGCAGTAACTCAGGTCTTGTAAAACTGATCTATATAATTAAAACTCAAATCTACTCAGATCCAATCATTAAAAACAAGGTTTTAGAGTGAGTAGCGTGGGAGCTATTTCCTCCCCCCTACACACAAAGACACACACATGCACACATGATAGCACATCGAATAGGATATCGATGGATTGGTGTCATTGGAAATCCAATTTTGAACTTAAATTCAAGATGAAAAAGAGTTCGATTCTTACTGAATTTAGTAGATACTCCAAAATTTGTTTATGTAAAAAGACCACCTTATATGTTTTATACCGTACTAACTCCATTTCTAATCAGGCAATGTTCGATTGGTGGCATGAGATCAATGCTTAACCAACCCACTCCTTAATTCTGAGGCATCATTGTTGCCGTTGTTACGGTCAGGGCAATGATGGTCTCATGATATGACCATAAGCATCATCACTCAAGCAGTCGTATCATCGTTGAGGTTGATCTTGCGACATATCATCACCATCATCGCTGGCATTTGTCTCAGTGCCACCGCAGAATCACGGCATTGCACAGCCTTTCGCCTACACATCGAGAGCATCCTGCCATATCTTTCAAGTGAACGAGGAACCCAAGATATGCGAAGATACAATTCCATGTATTTTCGCGTCCCCGTGTCTGGCGGTGAGTCTAAAACGGTCACTGTTTCTGGTCATCTCCTGCTCTGCATGTCGACTGATAAGTCATTAATATAATGCCTGCAGTCTGAGGGCAATCGGCAAGCTTTTCTTTATTATTCCTTCCATGCAAACATTAAACAAAAGCTCCGCCAAACCATATCGATGAGTTGAACACATGCATCTCTAGATTCTCGCACCTTCACCGTCATTTTCTTTTCATTTTCCATTCAATCATAAAATGCCACGTTGAAATCTTCGTTTCCCTCCTTCTAAAGAAAGTACCGAACAGTTCCGGTAGCTCAGATGCTGTATATAAATTCATTGCAGCAGCGCCACACATGCATCCTGTATGGGAAAACGATGACATCTCTCTCTATTTTACTTAACGGTCTCTAAAAGAAGGGTGGTGTTGTCTTTTACTAGGACCGGTCAATGGAATCCTTGGTATGCTTCGCCGAAAAGTTTTGTAAGGTTGATATTGATCTTGTAGTTGGTGGATGGCCAACGTGCTGAATTCATCGTTTCCAATGGAATTGCTCAAAAAATTGTCTGGATTTTGAAATTTCATAGGCTATCAAATGTTACCGACGAACAGGAATGGGTGGGTCAACGAGTGGATTTGCAAATTGACTTCTCGAATGTAATAGTTCACTTTTGTGCAACTATGTTCACACTGACCTTCACCGTTTGCAATAATATTTGATTATAATTTATGGGAGATTAGTTATAGTTTGCTTGATTAGAAGCAATTTGGATTCCTAAAGAAAAAAAGCAAATTTTATACACTTATTTTGATGTGACATACAACTATTTTTAGATGCCATCTGGCGTATGACTGTTGGTCTTTGACGCCCTTGAGCAACTTGATTGGTTGACTAGGCAAGGCAACGAAATGATCAGGTTTGCATGTCTCCTGCTAAATACTGTTATCTTGAAAATTTCTGCAGAACGAACAAAACGACTAATTATAGTTGGATGTAGCCAATTTCCGGATACATATAGCTTTTATTGTTGGTGCGCGTCTTCGGATAAGATAATGCACAGACTGCCATGAATGAAAAGAAAGGAAGGATGAGCAAAAATATATATGATTCCCCTCCATGCAAGACCTTGTTCTGTGCGAGGGAAATTGCTCAATCATTTATGAGCGACAACTTGGGTTGGTGACCTACCAAATCTGACCTCATGGCAGCTCAATATCACATTTAACTGCCCATATTTGAATTACGTAGAAGTTCATGTCTACTCCATTTCAACTATAGGTAACGTGCGACTAGGCTCTGTTGTCTCTGGAAATTCTTCAGACAGTTTTGCTTCCATCGAAGTGAGCCAGAGTATGCCTCTGACCGTGCGGAGTGAGAGAGAGGGAGCAACCAATTCAACTTGCATGATATTTTTGGCATTCACAGGGTTGACTTAACTAAAATGGCTGCATGGATTCCTCTGCTAACCAGATTTTTAAAAGCTTAATTTTTGAAATAATCTCACCGTGTGAGTCATCCTGCTATGCAAGTTGCATATGCTTGAATTTTTCAAAGTTGCAACGGCTAGTGACCAACTATTTTGAAGTAAGATTACATATTACCATTAATATGCTAGCTGCACGGGTGGAGGATTGTCAGTGGCTGTACATAAATATCCATATACGAACGATAAAAACGAATTGGGCAGAGGCAAATTATCAAATTTATTTAGTAATGGTCGTAAGATTGAGACGGTATACATATATATCTATATATATAGACTTCATTAATAATTGCCAGATAAGTGAACCGGCATGGTCACTTGACCAATCGCTTGTAATCTTAGCTCTGAGTTTGAACATACGTAACTAAGTAACGGTGGAAAATGGTCACCAGAAAGAATGATTTATTATAACGAGCGATATAACTGCTCGCCCATTTATACTAAGCATGATTATTGATCATGATGATGATCATCACCATGATGATTATCATGAAACGGTGATAGCCACGTCAAAAGGCTAGAAGAGCACGGTTGTCTTGATAATGTGGACGCATCTCTGGATCTCGACTGTTATTTTAAAAAGGGATTCATGATCTTAATTACTTTATATATTATTTGTATGAAAACATCGGCGCTCTTAAAGCAAAGGGGCAGATAGCCTCGAACGGCATCCTATTCCACCGCTCACTCTCTCTCTCTCTCTGTGCCACTTCTTCTTTCCTTCAGATTTTCGATTACTTTTCCCTTCCTTTTATCAGCCATGCATGCATAAGTATCCGAGAGAGCAAAGAATCTAGTCGTTCTCTCTCTCTGTCTCTCTCCGAGTAGCAAAAATGATTACCGGAGGAGACATCTATAATGTATTTGCAGCGGTGGTGCCTCTCTATGTAGCCATGTTCCTGGCCTACGGCTCGGTGAAATGGTGGAAGATCTTCACCCCCGACCAATGCTCAGGCATAAACAGGTTCGTCGCCGTCTTCGCCGTCCCCCTCCTATCGTTCCACTTCATCTCCACCAACAATCCCTACGCCATGGACTTCAAATTCATCACCGCCGATTCTCTTCAGAAACTAGCCATCTTGGTGGTCCTCACCCTGTGGGTTTGGTTCGGCAAGAACGGCAGCCTGGACTGGATGATCACCATCTTCTCTCTCTCTACTCTCCCCAACACCTTGGTCATGGGCATCCCTCTGATGAGAGGCATGTATGGCGATTTCTCCGCTGGCCTGATGGTCCAGGTTGTGGTGATGCAGAGCCTTGTGTGGTACACCCTCATGCTGTTCCTGTTCGAGTATAGGGGTGCCAAGATACTGATCGTGGAACAGTTTCCAGAGACAGCCGGGTCGATTACTTCCTTCAAGGTGGATTCTGATGTGGTATCCCTGGATGGGAGGGACGCCCTTCAAGCAGATGCAGAGATTGGAGAGGATGGCAAGCTTCACGTCACTGTTCGAAAGTCATCGTCCTCGAGGTCTGCACTCTCCGCCTACAGGCATCACCACGGCCTCAGCTCGATAACACCGAGAGCCTCGAACCTAACAGGAGTCGAGATCTACTCTCTTCAATCATCGAGAGAGCCCACGCCAAGGGGTTCCAGCTTCAACCACACAGATTTCTATAACATGCTGAAGATGCCTGGAAGTGGAGGCGGGTTTCTGCAGAGTCCCCGCCAATCCAATTTCCAGTCGACTGACATATACTCTGTGAACTCTTCGAAGGGGCCGACCCCAAGGACATCGAATTTTGAGGAGGATGTGATGAGGTTTGGGAAGCATAGGTCTCACAAAAGCAATGACTTTAGTTGTGGTGGTAGGAGAAAGATGTCCGGTGATTTCCAGGTGAGATCTCCAAATAGAAAGTTTGGTGAACCTGCTCCTAAGGAGCTCCATATGTTCGTTTGGAGCTCGAGTGCTTCTCCTGTTTCTGAAGCAAATCTCCACCACGCAGTGAACAAAGGTGGTTCCAGTGATTTTGGCGCTCTGACTGACTCGAAATCAAAAGGTAACAACTCATCAAAATAAAACATCTCTTCTCTTTTTCTCCTTTCGTGTGTGATAGACGATAGAGCTTCAGAATTTCAAACTTTTTGTGTGTGACTGAGTTTTAATGGACGTGCTGAAGCTCTCTGCCTTGGGAGGTGTAGCATTTACTGTACCCCTTTTCTAGTAATTTTCGCCTGTCCACCAAGAAATTAAGTCCTTGTATAGATGTCAAACAATAGCCCTCCTTTAGTTGGAGGCTTTAAATTGACCAGGCCAAGTGTGTGAGGTCCTTTAAAATCATTATAATCTCGTTGTCTTCTTTGACAGTGAGTTCAGTAGTGCAAGATTCTGGAGAAAGTTTTGGGACGGCCGGGAAGACTGTTGCAGATGGAGAAAATGGCTTGCAGAGAGACCTGGAAATTGAGGGGGGTTGCAGTCCTCGTGCAAAGATGGCAGATGGCGTTGATCTGCAGAAGAATCCAGAGATTGGGCTAGAGAAGGTCAAGAACACGCAGATGCCTCCAGCAAGTGTGATGACAAGATTGATTCTCATTATGGTGTGGAGGAAGCTGATCAGAAACCCAAACACCTATTCCAGCATTCTTGGTTTGACTTGGTCCCTTGTGGCCTACAGGTAATTGAATTGGTTTAACATTTTGACCTGAATTAAGTTCATTGCAGAAAAGGATAGCATAAATGGACATTAATGCTTTTGGGTATTTCATCGTTCTAATTGTGGTCAATTCTCAGCTTTTTGATTGATGCCCAATCTACCATTGATTGTTTGTTTAGGGTACTACACTTTCTCTTACAGGAGAGTCGAGTGCTGTAGCTGCTATGCGCTTATGAGCTATGAGCCAGAGAAAGAGAGTGAGGCTATATAATATTTTAACGACATTTTTTAAATATGTTGCAGGTTGAACATTAAAATGCCAACGATCGTAAAAGGATCCATTTCAATCCTTTCTGATGCAGGCCTAGGAATGGCTATGTTCAGTCTAGGTAAGACACCATATGTGAAAAAAGCAGGAAGATTTCATGGCTTCGTAAAAAAATATCTATTTAACAAGAAGTTGTGAGGCAGAGATGAACCCTTTAAAAAGCGCACTTATTTCTCCATCGATCAACGCCTCCTAAGGGCGTGTTTCTTTCCCCCCAAAAAAAAATGTAGCTTAATGTTAAAAAGTTTTTTCAGGAGTTTCAACGAGTCCCCTCAATTATATATTTTTGGTTTATAATAAGTTCGCTGTCAATCAAATACGTGTCGGAAAAGTATTTGTTAGCATGACATGTTTCAAAATACGTCTTAAATTTTTCAGGAAGAGAAAGTTTGGCAGGGCTCAAAGTATGGACATAAATTTTAGAAAAGCTTTAGGAATTGCCTTAAAATAGAAAATTTTCACAACTTTTTCCTGTATTTGATGGCTACCTGGATGAGGTGAAAAACTTTCAGAAAAAAGGTGTGCGCAGAACAATTTGGGCAGCGCATGGGCGCTCCCTGAAGGATTTATTGTATTGTTTCGCTTATTATCATCACAATTACTTGAGGCAGGAACATGCAGGTCGAATTTATTGTTTTCAAACTTGAATGAGTTGTCAAAAGGAAAAAAAAAGGGGGCTTTTCTTTTCGCATTTTGAGTGGTTGATTTCCTTTGGCATAGTTGGTACCAGAAGAAAACCAATAGAGAGTATTGGTGGACGGAGAATATCTAGAGAGAGATCAGATTCAAATTTTTTGAGAGACTTTCACTCGAGGCTTAATTAAGAACACTTTTGAGAGTCAAAAGGTACCTTTTGAGCCTTTTCTTGAGAGACTTTGATTAGATGGACGTAAGAGAGAGAGAGAGAGAGAGAGAGAGAGAGAGAGAGAGAGAGAGAGAGAATCGATAAGAGGGTTGTTTGTGCATGTGTGCGGGTCTGCGTGTGAACGAATGATTAAGTGAAAGTGATCCATTAATAAAAGAAGGGGTGCAGGTATCTTCATGGCGTTGCAGCCAAAGATAATAGCGTGTGGGAGGGCGACTGCAACCTTCGCCATGGCTGTCAGGTTTCTAACTGGCCCAGCGGTCATGGCTGCCACATCCATCGCCATTGGCCTCAGGGGTGTCCTCCTCCATGTTGCCATTGTTCAGGTATCTCTCTCTCCTTCTCTCGTGAGTTTTCTTGTCTTAACCATATGCTGTCTGTCTATAGAAATGAGCTCTTCTAACTAAATGGTTTCATATCATTCGACTCCAGGCAGCTCTCCCACAAGGCATCGTTCCCTTTGTGTTCGCAAAAGAGTACAGTCTTCATCCGGACATCCTTAGCACTGGGTGAGTATATCTATTCATGTGCTAGAGAAAATAACAAGATCTACAAATTGGTGTATCTATCTTCCGTTTAATGCTGCTATTGAACATCGAGTTTAAGTGAAGGGAGAAACAAATCACTTGTTCTATCTCTCCTTTCATTGACAAGTATGTTTCTAACTACTGAATTCGTGAATAAAATTTCTCTGCAGGGTCATTTTCGGTATGCTGATTGCTTTGCCCATAACCATACTCTACTACATCTTACTTGGGCTGTAGCAGCAGCGAAGGACCGTTCAAAGAAGAAGAAGAGATAGGGAAAGTGGAAAGGTGAAAAGATCGAGGGGTGAAGGACAGATAAACAGAGACTAACGCCGATGCATGCAAGAAAGTTGCAGCAAGGGAAGGAGGCCACTGAATTTATCTATGCAATTTATTTACCCTTTGCACGTGGTCTGGGGAGGCGAAAGAGATGGCAGATTCAATGTCAAACAACACCTTTAAATTTAATCAGCAGCAAGTTTTTTAATGCCATTTGGTTTTTCTATTGGTCATGCATGTGAATCAAGTCGCTAGAGGCCAAGAGGGGGCAAAATGATATCTTTTTTTTTTCACACCCTGTGTCTCTCTCGTAAACAATATTTTCCAAACTGCAATGCTATGCTGAGAAAAAACGATGGTGGCGATAAACTAGAGGCTCCGTAACTTTCTTGGGGTGCGTGCTTTGGCGGACGCCTAACCGAGACAAAGCAGGGAAATGGCCACATTCCAAAGTTTTTTGCTTTAGTTAATTCATACTGAGGACGTTAGTTCTAGAACTAGAAGGCCTGTAGTTAATTGGATTTGGATATGGGTAAAAATCCCGGGTGAGGGATCCATAACCAGAAGGACATTGGATCCATAAATCGGATCAGAGAATTCGATCCCATTAGATCGAAAATGTAAGTAAAGACTAAAGAGAAGAGACCTCTGGTTCATGCATGAACATGATGCATGGCATCCTGCTGCTGCACGTGGAGTGGAGAGGACTTGGAAGAAATGAGGTACGGCCGGGATGCCTCCGGACGTCCGTCTTTCCCGATCAGTCAGTCAGTCAATCATCGGTGGCTGGTTCTTCGTCCACGGACAAAAAACCCCCACATCATCGACTTTCTAGCAAATTACCTAGAACAACGAGAGGGTTGGGGATTGTTTGTGTTCAGGTCTCAAGACACTCGTAGCCTGCAATACAAGGACCTATTTGTTCAGGACAAGATTTTGCCATCACCTCACCGGATATGCTCGTACTGAGCAGCCGACGGAGGAAACTGCCCTTCCAGGATCCACTCAATAATTGGACCCAATTAGCAAATTGACTTTTAGGGAGGGTTTGATTCTGCACGGATTTCAGATCCATGTTATGTAATATCTGAAGTCCACTGGCTAAAAGTGTGTATTTGCAATCGGGCAGGAGGGAGAAGGGGTCGGATTTAAAACCCACAGATTTTAAATCTACTTGTTGGAGATCCGCGGTAATCAAACACAACCTTTAGTCTTGTCACTCACAGAAATCTATCTCAAAAGAAAGGAGCTTCTAAGATCTGAGTGGACCGCGACAGTTTATACTGCCTTTCCTGTAGACGCGAAGGAAAACATCAAATGAAATAATTTAAATTTTGTACGAGAGGAATAATAAATTTTTAGATTGGAAGTAGGATGAAATTGTCTCTTCAACGTACCAGTTCACTTTAAAACACGAAATGTATATACATATGTATATATTGGGTTTCCCCAACTGAATTATAACCTGTACATCAAGTCTATTTTTATGTACAGTCATTTGTAATGTAAGTAAGACGAGGAAAGGCAGCCAGCGGTTCCTGAAAACAAATCAGCAATTAAGATTTGCCAGTCCAATAAATTGAACGAGTCTCTGTTTCACCCCAAATGCGATTTTGGTGCGCCTTCTTTTTTCACCCCCAAAATAAACAGAGTTTTGGAATACCAACTAGGGGTGGGTATCGGGCCGGGCCGGGCCGGCCCGGCCCGCTAACAGTCGGCCCGGGACGGCCCGTCGGGCCTGAAGCTCGGGCCCGGGCCCGGCCCATTTATATTGCCGGGCCGGGCCGGGCCGGGTACCGGGCAGGTCCACCAAAAATCAGGCCCGGCCCGGCCCATGACGGGTCGGGCCGGGCCGGGCTTTATGAACAAATTTCATGCTCTTTTTTGTGTCATGTGAATATAAAAGGGCAGTACTAGAAAATGCAAAAAAAAAAAAAAGCCCACACGAGAAAAAAAAACATGCATTTGCATGTTCTTCAGTAGCCAAATAAACGTGTAACACACATATAAGAACTTCTTATACTTACCAAAATGTCAAACATTGACAGTTTTTTGTAACGAACAGAAAATAAGCCAGACAACAAAAACAGCCCGCAACCAAATAAATTGCAACACATAATCGAACACTTGTAACCTTGTTGAATGTTGATGGACGATGGAGGATTCGAGGAACAGGAAAAGGAAAGCAAACCTAAAGCGAAAAGGGGAAGGGGAGCCGTGCGGGAACGCCGGGAAGAGTCGAAGACCTAATAAAAATTAAAAAATTATAAATTTCATAAACGGGCCGTCGGGCCGGGCCGGGCCGGAGAAGTGACAACCAGGCCCGGCCCGTTAAGATATCGGGCCGGGCCGGGCCGGGTGAACTTCGGCCCGAGAACCAAAATTCTCAGCCCAAGCCCGGCCCAGCGGCGGCCCGGCCCGATACCCACCCTTAATACCAACGGCTTCTGCTATTGCAAGTCTTCAATCAGAAGAGAAAATATTTTGATATTTTGCAAGTTTTTAACGGAATTCGTTCCCGGGCAATTATCACTTTCACCTAATGCAAGCAAGAGGTGGCGAGGGGAAAAAGCATATTTCTTGTATTCGAAGCTGCAACAAACGCGAGCCTAGCTAATAAGAATTCACTAGGGATAACATGTACAGAGTCGCAGTTCGGGCAGATCTCGCCTTTAACAAATTCAACCTGATTGGATTAAATGTGCTGTAGTTCAGAGTCAAGAGTCAAATTGAAGCCCATTTTCTAAGCCCGATTTCGGTCTGACTCGATCACGTAAAAACTGATTTATAAGGATCATATATATCAGGCCTTTATCGCACGGTCTATTGAATCCGCATCTGATTAATAATCAGGACCGGTTTTCTTTGTCAGGTCTGATTAAATGGTTTTGAAATTGGATCAATAATCAGATACGTTTGATCCATTTTAGGTCCTTTTAAGAATCCACATTATACGGCCACGTATGCTGCATATAAAACACTCGGTATCGTGCGATGATATGACGCCCCTCCTCTCCCGTAGACCATGACTTGGAGGACAGATGCCATGCATTTTGACAGTCATGGTTTGATTTCAGTGGCCATTGTCGTTTATTTCGCAAGCAGCTGTACACTTCTTTTTTGAACTCGAAGAAATCTCTTATACTACGTTTGCAACCCTCGGTTCTCACCTCCGAGGGGATTTCAGATCACTGGGGACTTCTAATCTGCAGAGGCACGTTTGCTTGCCTCGATACACATTTGTCGGATCTTTCCCTGTCTCTCTCTCTTTCCTTCTCTCTGCCATGGCTGCCATAGTTTTCTGTTCAGTTGCTTGACGTATTTATCCAAACAATTAGTTGGTGTACATGCTGCAAGTGTTTTCATTTACACAAAAGGGCAAATGAACAGCAATAGACCGAAGATTTGGAATCAACCGGACTCCCAATTCATTATTGCTACATTCCATGTTCACTTGTATGACTAGAGTAACTTTTATCGGTATGGACAAAAAAGATGGCACCATGTGATGGGACAAGATCGTAGGCTTGTTGGATATTATTCATGTAGGTGTTGGAGAGAATATGACATGACCTCAAGTAGAGACAAAACCAAAAGCTGAAAGCAGCATCCGTCTGGTCTTGGAACCCTGCTGCTTAGTTGCTTTCCCATTTGCTTTTTTACCATAACAACTCCACGGATATCATCCCTGCGAGGTACCGAAACTGACGTCCTTATAATGGAAAACCCAAGATAATCAGTTTGGCATTCTCTTCCAGTTCGTTTTTTCTTCACCTCTTTGTCAGCAAGTTTTCGCCTTTTTCCTCTGTCTACTTTTATTGGCAAGTGGGGTTTTACGTTGACCCTTGTGAGTTTGAAACAGGATGTTTCCAAGACACTGAACTATTTTTAATCTGAAGGTCTTAAGCCCACCCCCCTAGCCAAGTAGATGAAGGTCTTGAAGTGAGTGCCATACGAAGGCATATTTAGTGCACTTTTTTCTACATAAACCTAACAGACGTGCCTCCCTCTCTCTCTTCGTTGTTCTGTAGAAAAACGGCAGCAAAATACCAAAGTGATGTAGGTAAACTAGAAGGACAAATAGCTTAGCCTTGAAGAAAAGGGTGAAGAGGGCAGATGAAGACATGTAGGACACGTTACGTAGGTTGGTTTCAACATGGAGGACTTAGGCCTTATAAATGTCAAACCATAGCGATCAGCCTTCCAAATGCTTAGGCTCATCATACAAGACCAAATCTCATAGCTCGTGATTAAGAATGTCACATGCTAACGCCAACCCAAAATATAAATTTAAATTATATGGAAGACTCGTGCTTCTACCGTTGCATCACATGAAGCAGTTTTCTACCTCACCATGAAATTCAACTTGCTGACGGTGATTGCTTGCAAGCCGAGGTCTCATAACATGGGCATTTTGGAATTTATCTGGCAGAGGTAAGCGACTCAAGTGCCCAAGGCCCGTCTACGAAGAGCTCATAAATCCTTTACGCCTTTGCTAAAATTTGGGGTGGCTCACTCAGATCTCTTGCCGATACTTCAAACACGACTTAAGTTTCATCGGGCAATGGGGACTCAAGATGGCCATGGGAGAATTCACAGATACCTTGTCTTTGCTGAAACTCAGGTGACCCATCTCGATTACAGTCCAAGGCTTTCATCATATTGAGCCTTTTGTGCTTTCTACCGGCAAAGGTGGACACAAGACCGGCCCTGAAAGAATCCAGATACTGTTGTATTTGCCAAGTCTCAAAAATTGAAAAACCATGAGAAATAAGGCGATTCACTTTCATGTGAAAGCTAAAAGCTTTATGTATAAATAAACACTGAATTGGACATGGGGCAGGAAATGCATATAGTAAATGTAATTCGAAGCCATATAAACTTTACACTCTGAACAAATTTATGGTCCTAAGTCCTTACAGAAATAGACGCATCTTACATGTTGACGGAGCAGGACCTGCCGATACCATCCGTATTAGAGTTGAGCTTGCGTCCCAGCCCATGGAAAACAAGGTGAAGGCACGGATCTTAGTACATGTGCTCATGAATGTATATGAACATGCGTACATGTACATACAAACAACCAGTTCAAGCTTTGGGAATCTGCACTGTTCTGTCAATGGAAGAATATTTCATTAATACTCTAAATTTTAAGCTGATGCCAAATGAGGGAGTAAAAAATTTCTCCGGTTGTTATCTACAGCACCAAGAGACTGGAATCCTGCACAATTGTGACAGCGGTACATTCATTGATCAGCTAAGACAAAGACGTGATAAGTCAATGTGACACGCTGAAATCCGACCATTGTAAACATCAGCCTGCCTTGCCTATGAATATTATTGGTCATGCTTCTGTCCCGCTGTTTTCATTTTGCTGCCAGAAGTTTTTTTTTTTTTTTTTTTTTTGTAGGATGGGTTGCCAAAGTATAAAATTGACGTGTCCCTCAAGTTGGAGCAACTTAGCAGTAGAAAAGATAATATGGCCAAAAAGCAGAGTTCTAGACAGATTCTTCATCATTCCGATCATAGCACTGACTATTTTCTTTGCTCAATTTGGATTTTAATGATAATTGTCTAGTAGACTTGACTGATACTTGATGAGCCTCATGCACATTGAGATAGGTATACACAGACATACCACCAAGGGCGGTGATGGCTCCAGAGATGCTTACAGGCCCAGGGTTAGAATGAAAAATAAGATATCCTCCAAGAAGAATGACACATGTTTTAAATTGTCCCAAAATAACATGAGTAGTTGCAGAAGTTGCCCTGCAAGTAACATCGTATAAAGGCACATCAGAGGTCGATAAATCAGAAACTGAAGGACATGGTAACGACTAACAAATATAAGCTGGAAAAATGAAGAGAATCAAATTTATGCAAAATTTGGATTCTGTGGCAGTTGGTCTGATTTTCCTTGTGAATATTGAGAAGCAAGAGAGGAGGAAAAAAAAAAAAAAAATTACCCCCCCCCCCCACCCCTAACACACACACACACACACACACACAAAAACCCCCCAATCCCCAAAACTGTATTTGAAAAATTAAAATTTACCATTTAACATTTATAAACATTTTAATGTCACCATTGTAACAATTCTCGAAATTATACAGTGTACTAAGTACTAACCTACCATAGGAGTTGCCCAACCAACTCTTATGCAGCCCTTTCTATTCTGCCACTTGTCTTGCTGTTTGGTGCACACCTAGCTTAGATTTCTAGCTCAACCATGGTAAATATGTAAAGGTTACATGGATGAAATAACATCAGGAGATAGCCAGTGTCTAAAAATCAAGAACAAGTCTCTCCAAGCAAGAAAAAATCATAAATGTCTATTCAGAATCTCTAAAGTACAATTAGGAATCCTAAAATATGTCTTACCCAAGAGCCAAAGCACCAGACCACTGAAGCAAGAAGCCTAATGCAGCAGACAACAATATAGCTGATGTATTAGAGTAGCTCCAATTGAATGACAACACCCCAGGTGGATCGAGCCAAGGCATCAAGCCAACCAACGAAAGCAAAGTTATTGGAGTTGTCTTCCACATTAACCTGTTTCACAAACAATTACTCAAAATAAGGACTGAAGCTTCTATTATTTAGAATTCAGCAGCCAAAAGCTCATCAAAGTCATACTGTTAGCAAATAAAACAACTTCATTTACATGTTTCAAATGATGCAACCCTTATCAAATAGTTTACATAAATTGTAACAACCCGACCCACTCCTGGGCTCGGGCCCCTGGTTCGACGCATCCCAACCCGCCCCCTAGCAGTTTTGGCTCCAATCCTAAAAGGCTAGGAACCAGGACAATCTTATCATCAATGACCCCCTTTATAAACCCTTGAAGATTCCTCACAATCTTCAATACGGGACTAAACTTATGGGGTGTTACAATCCACCCCCCTTAAGGCACACGCGTCCGCGCGTGTGGGACCCCAGGTCCGAGTGTTGAAACTGCTCTGATACCACTGTAACAACCCGACCCACTCCTGGGCTCGGGCCCTTGGTTCGACGGATCCCAACCCGCCCCCTAGCAGTTTTGGCTTCAATCCTAAAAGGCTAGGAACCAGGACAATCTTATCATCAATGACCCCCTTTATAAACCCTTGAAGATTCCTCACAATCTTCAATACGGGACTAAACTTATGGGGTGTTACATAAATTACCCAACTAATCATATTTATGTCTATGCGAGCCTCCTTGACTTTTCCAAACTAAACTAACCATCATCATGAAGTATGTTTAACTTACGCCATTGCAGTCCAGTTATCTTGTTGCTGCAATCTGGACCAAAGAATCTTGTTGACTGCACTAGGAATTATCCACGCTAATGCTATACAAGCCCCAAAAAGATGGAACTGCAAATCTGTAACAGTTGCCACTGCCACGCCAATAGATACGAAAGCGAGTGCTATTACCTGCAGGATAGAATGGGAACTCCTCAAATATGTTGAACGCAAGAGAAACATCAATAGAAGCAATAAAGGCCGCAAAACCCAACCCGTCACAAGGATCAAGATGATCCAAGGGACTTGGGTTGGCACATGGATATAGAGGGGGCCCACCAAAGGACTAGAACTTTCTGGGTGTCTTGGTTCATAAATTAAATAAGATAGTAATCACCTTTGAGCAAGAAACACATTTTCTAAACACCATGAATTCTGCGAGCACAATCGTTGGAGTCACTGCAATCTTAGCCATCTGGTAGAATCCCACACTGGTATGCAAACCCAATTAATGCTCGGAAAGGCATTTTAATAATGAAAAGAAATTCAGCCAGTTCATTATAAAAACTAATGCTCACCTATTATACTTCAAGCTGACATTAGCAAGGCCATTGGAGAGAGACATGACAGTTCCTAGAGCAAACAAGGAAGACAATGGAGTAGTTTTTGCAGAAGGGGCAGCAGGGAGAAGCGACAATACATTTAGGGTTGCCATAAAAAACCAGCTGACTAGATAGTGGATGAACGTAAGAAAAATTGGATAATTGAACCCAACCTTGCTGAGGACCTAAAGAAATAACGAAATTGGTTAAAATTTGACATTTTCAGTTTATAAAGCATGGGGACATCCTGACAGAAGTCCAGAACTAACTCACAAGCATCAAGGTACAAGAAAGATTTCAATGCACAAGGTCATGCTCACCATTTTGTTCACCATAATAATCCCGACCGAGACCAAGAAATTGAATGTGAGTGCCACTGTAGGCCCACATATCCTTTGTTGCTGACGCCTTGCACCTTCTGATGTTCGGAGTTCGCTGAAAAGTGAAGATCGTAGCTCTTCAAGAGCACGACCTGAAGGGGCATACAGAAAGCAAATTTCAAAAGAAAGCTAGGTTGCAGTCCCATAGCTAGAAATCAGATCTTGGGGAAAAATATAATAAACTTGACAAGGAAAAGCAAGGATGCAGGAACTATGGTTATGAAAAGTTTAAATTGGCCATATAAGTTCCTGAGAAAAGCAGGAACATGTCAGAAGCGTATAGCCAACATCAACTGGCTTTGCACCATTATTCGGCTTCACAGTTTTGTGTTTCATTAAAATTTACCCTATTTTCATCTATTTTTATTAATCAGAGAAAATTTTAAAGTGACACGTATCACCATTGGAGTACCCAAGGTGCAAAAAATTCTTTCCAGAAACTATACCGCTGCATGTAGAAATTGCAAAAACCTTTCAGGGCCGTCACAACTTTAGCTGTAGGGAATATTATATACTTGAACTTGCAAATGATTTCAAGTAACTTCCAACTGCTTTTGTTAACTAAAAAAAATCACTTTCATAAATTTCAGAAATATTAAAAACTAAAGTTCCCAAATTTCTACTAAAGCCTTTCGTAATATCTCATCAAAAGATCCTACAGCAATAATGTTGTTTGCTTACGAATGGGGAAAAAATTCTTTGTTAGAAATATTATTAAATAAGCACAAAAGAGAAGAGCAACAATGCAATTTTCTTGTGGGCAGCCGTCGAGAGTCTAACCTGACGTTATAATCATATTCACAGAGGAAGTGGCACGACCAAATGTATTTTGTTCAGAAAGATAAAGAATTATGTAAAAATTTCCCGAATTGGATGCCGCCCAACCTCTCGCTCAAATGACAGCCACATATATCGCTTCCAAATTACGCAAGAAGACGTGCTCTCTTCAGGAGAACCTTCTCAGAACATACAAGACTTACATGGACAAACTTTTCATAACGCCACTTTCCTTAACATGCTACAATCTACTTCATTTTGGAGAGCAAAAACTCCATCCCGGTACTACCACCTTACAACGATTAATTTGGAATGCCTTCTCTGAAGGAAGACACACATTTCACCCCCAAAAAAAAAAAATCCAAACCCTTTTTCGTGCACTAGCATCAAATCGTAAGAAGGCCCACCAACTATACAGAAAGAAAAGATTTCAAAGTAAAAGGACTTGCAGATTGGAGCGCTGTAATGCAGTAAGATGGTTACTCAGATTTCAAACAAAGCCCTAGTTCTTATATGAATAACCACCAACACGTCCCAAGCATTCCGGATCAGCAAACCTATCGAAGCAACCAAACTCTTCGCATCCAAACAAAAATCTAACAAAATGAACAGCATATTCACAAAATTGGAATCACCTATAAGGAAGAAAAAGGTGTTGGGAGAGAGAGAGAGAGAGAGAGAGAGAGAGAGAGAGAGAGAGAGTAAAATGTCACCTCTTTCACCAGCATCACTGTCTTTACGCTTGAGTATCTTTCTCACATCTTTTCTTATAAAGAAATTGATCATATTCCTACTGCAAAGCATACTGAAAAGAGCAACCAAGAAACCCGAAATGCAGAAGCAGCACCACAAGAAAGAATGTTAGATTCCCAAAAGATCTCAGGCCCAACTGCAGCAACCCAACGTTCTACCCTCCATCTCCTGCCCACCTTCCAAAATCAGACCAACATCAGACTGGACTGAAGAATAGTTTCTTGCGACTGTAACAAAACCCCGAGAAGAAGGCCCAAAAGGAGGGAAGAACAAGGAAAATGTGGCAAGAGAAGGATGGAACTCTAGCAAAAATGAAGAATGTCACATGCGTTCAAGAGGGAAATAGAAAACACACACACTCTCTCTCTCCGCTTTGCTTTACCTTCGATAGAGCAATATTTTATCGAAACAGTTTATCGTTTGTACCCGTTTTCAGAAAAAAAAAAAAACACCCATTGCGACGAGTGTTCGAGAAAAGGATCAGCACCGACAGCTGTGAAAGAACGGAAGCATATTTATTTTGCTTTTCTGACGACTCCGTTACTTGTTTATTGGAAAAAAAACAGACTATTTTTATTTTTTGGTAGAGAGAATGTTATAAAACAAGGACAGAAAAAAAATGAAGAAATTCAAGCGCGCGCGCACACACACAGACACACAAACATGCTCTCTCTCTCACTTTGTAATCAGTATCCGCTTTGGCGAAGATTTCTCCGGATCCTGCGGTGGTAACGACAAAGAAGGAGTCGATGGACATGAGAATTAAGTAAGTTGACTCCAGACCGCAAGAAGAGCTTTGAATTTTTAATCTAGAAAAACAAATCGATGTTTTACCTGCATTTATTTATCAGGACCGTCCCTGCATTTTAATCTAAGCTTAGTATAAGACACACTTTATCCAGAACAAATGATATTTATGTTGAAACTTTCAAATTGGAAACCCGCACTTAGCACACTCTTAACTACGTGGCCGGAGAATTTGCTTGATGGTAAGGGTCTCCAGATATGTCAAGTTTCCGAGAGTTATCTTCACCTTTCAAAAGAAAATAAGAAAATACAACAAGTTAGGGCTTTGTGTTTCAGGAAAATGTAATAAGTTAAATAAGTTTATGGTAAAATTTAAAAAAAAAACGTGAAATTTTTATTCATTACAAAATTGCTACAGAATTACTACGTGCCCAAAAAAGGCATTATTTATCTCATTTCTCTTCTTGGGTCTTCTCTATTTTTTGCATTGTGGAGGCCCGAGCTCTATTGACTAATAAAAGATGTTTGTGTACACCTCTTCCAGGGTTTCAACACCAGAGACTACGTAATTGTGCAGGGATCACAGTTAGCATCTCGAAACCCCATTCCCAGACCTAACGAATAGAAAAAGTTCTCCTTTAATTGCGGTTCATCAGTCCCAATTTTCATCCTCTGATTCTGCTAGTTGGCATTCCATAAAAGTCTAGACCGGTATGTCCCCTCTCATAGCATCCTTCATCTTCCTTCTCCCTCTCTGACTGTTCGACGGCCGAACGAGAACTTCTTTCATTTGCTCCTGAAATCTTAGCCAAAGGTTTGTTGAACACCCCAAAACTATGGCCTTATAAAATTTAAGCCCCTCTTTCGATTTGGGAAGGCAAAATCTGATCGATCCATTGAACTTGGTGGCGTCGGCCCACATCATCGGTGTCCCCCCTACATCATCGACCATCATATCCACTAAATAGCCAGTGGGACTTCATAATCGATAGATAGTCAAGTGAACTTTGACAAGAAGATGTGCTCAACCAATTAAAAGAAACCTTTCAATTAAAGGCATGTTTGAGAGATTTGTACCAAAGTATGGCTGCCGGGGGGAGATCACTAAAGGATTACCTTTTTCATAATAGTGGACGAAATGGTCCAGTGACTCCAGTACTTTAAAGTGTTCTCATCTATAAAGAAAACTGAAAAATAGAACTTCCGAAAAGCTGAAAAATTGTAGGTTTGAAGAAGCAGCATAAGTGTGCTCTCGGTATAATTGAGTGGCGTCTATAGACTCTCACGCGTAGCTACCATGATGTGAAACAGAAACGAGGAAATCTTATAAGAAGGAGAAGCACAAATCTAAGTGTCAGGAAATGATGTGAAGCACGAAAGAAGAAATATTTCCTATTCTCAGGATGTAAACCATCAGATACATATAGCCACGATCAGATCTTTTTCCCAGAAGTGGTGTTTAAGGAGAGGGAGAAAGAGTGAGTTGAATGGTGCAGACCACAAAATGGATGGTCCCCCTGCCCTCAGTTGGTTTCCTTTCCTTCCAGCACTCCCCACATCACTCGTCACTTTCATAGACTTAATGAAGAAGGGCCGTATGCCTGCCTTGTGAGGCCACCGCATCCTTGCTGTTTAATGAAGCTGCTTCGTTGGGTGATGAGACGAACCTGAGAGATTTTCTGTCGGAAGAGGAGTTATTAATTATTTCCCATTACTCTCTTCTCCTAAATTTTAAATAAATAAATGAATAATGAAACTCAACTCTCCCCAACTGCTGGTGAAGATGGAAGCCACCAAATCTGTGTGTTAGAAGAGAATATTGACATCACTTTCTCTACTTAATAAGAAAAAATGACGCTGATCCTTATTACTTTGAATGATAGGTGACGTTGGGACGGGCAGTGGTGGCTAATTAATTAGCAAACGGTCGGTGCACATGCAAGAAAGCAGCTTAAAGGATATAATCTACATTTGGCTTCAGCATTTGCCCTCACCGGATCTAGCAATTCAGCTGAAAGCTGGACGGTTCACCTTCTGTGATCTCCGATCTGGTCAGCACGCTGAGTGTTCATCCGGTGTTAATTGCTCACAGCCATGGTCCATCTATCATTCAAAGAATGGTTCACTTTTGTTTTTTTTAGTACTTATTACCGAAAGTGATGTCAGCTAGTATCAATGTAGACATCACTATGATATATATGTATATATATATATATATATATATATATATATATATATATATATATATATATATATATATATATATATATATATATATATATATTGGAATTGCCAAGAACAAATCTGTCGACCTGACAAGATCAGCGACCGTTCCAAGTTAAGGCATTCGAATCGAAGAAAGCCAATAGTTTAATGGGTCCAAGTTTATTAGCATCAACCAGTAGAGATCTGATTTAGTTTCAGGTTTCGTACCTGTTAAAAGAAAAAGGAACTGCAAGTGCGTTTAATAATAACAGTTGAGGAGATGCACTGACATGTGAAACCATGCAATGAGGTAGGGGTCTAGCATGATATAGATTGGTGGCTAAAGGGCCACAACCTCGCGAAATTTTCGTGCTTCTGATTTGAAGATTGACAAAACGCCCCTGATTTCAGGGTTGATAGTTTCTGGTTTAAAGTGAGATAATGATGACTTGAGTCATTGGTTCACAGCTGACTACGGGAGTCAACTTTTTTCTGCAATTCATCAATTATACTCGTTTTCCTTTCGGAAGAAAAAAAAAAGGAATGGCCAGGTGTTGTAGATCCCTACCAAATCATTTTCGAGAAAAACAAATTGTAGATGTTCGCGCTTAAAAGCTACCAATGGGATGAAAATTCAATCAGATTCAGTTCAGGTAAATTCAGAAGACCAAAAAAAGCCTGGATCTGATCTATTCACTCACTTCTTTTTTATAATAATTTTTTTTTTGGGTCTGATCTGTTTATACAGATTGATAATTAGAGTCAAAGAAGGCACATACATGTACATATTGGAGAGTGACAAGAATACCATCTTTATATATCTACGGGAAGTATTTTGACAAAGTCATGAAGAGTTTGCTGAGAGTGTGGCTAGAATTGTGTGTTTTTGAGAGGATAACTATTTGGAGCTGGACAGATTTTCGGTTTCCAGATGGCCGGTGATAGGCTCATTCTTTGCTAAGGAATTCAATGTAAAAATCATCATAGTAGAAGTTTGTCTTCCTAGTGATAGTAGACAAAGGAATTATTGTCTCCTTCAACTTGGAGATATTCTTCTTGTAGAACAGGCGCCAATAGTCATCGTTGGAGACTTCAATGCGGTCAGGAAAGCTTTTGATAAATCGGGCTAGCCTCCCAATTCTAGCTCTTGCAATTCTTTAAACAGCTTCATTAATAGGTGTGAATTCTGCGAAATCAGTAATTCATATAGCACTTTCACATGGAGCAATAGAAGAAAAGAAAGGAGCCTGGTTCAAAGCATAATTGATAGAGCTTTTGTTAATAGAGGATGGAATGAACAAATAAATGGCTGCCGCAAGCTAGAAGTCGGCTGTTAGACCAACATTGGATCACAAGGCCCTCATAGTGTTTCTGCAATCAAACAGGACGGAGAGTCAAAAAAGGAAAAGATTCTATTTTTGTAAGCCACGGATGTCAGTCCCGGAAGCAAAACTCGAATAACGACTGCTTGGAACCAGAGGGTGGTAAAAGAATTTCAAAGAAGAAGAGAGAGATCAACACACGACATAAAGCAAAGGAGTTACATGGTTCGATCATATATTGATCTACATCCACGGAATGATGGTCTTCTTATTTTTTTGAATTTTTCAACTCTCACTGTTACAAGTTTCCTGCTATGATTTTATACATCTATTGTAGACGTTAGAAGATCCAACGTCTCTTTCAACGTTTGAAATTTTGTCTCTTCATAGTCTTCTCCAATAAAAAATATCTTCTTGACATCGTGCTCTGTTTCCTTGATTGTTGCTATCCCAATCACCTTCTATTGTGGAAGGAACCGTTGGGTTGTTTCCTTCATTTTCGTTAACACTCCTCGTCAATCTCTTCCTGTCTTCGATAGGATTGAGATTGAACTTGATGACCTTTAGTTTTGGCATTATTGCTCCATGCAGCTGCTTTAACAAAGGTTTTGTCAAGATGTCAGCAATCTGATCCTTGGTTGAAATATACTTAATGACCAATTCTCCTTTTGCAAGCTTGTCTCTAACAAAGAGAATATCAATTTCTACATGCTTGCATCTACAATGATATACTGGATGTGATACTAGAATGTGGCCCCAATGTTATCACACCAAAGAATGGGTTCTCGTGATGATTTTACTCCAAGTTCTTGCAATAGAAATTGGATCCAAGTAATTTTAGTTGTTGCATTAGCGATGGCTCTGTATTCTGCTTCGGTGCTTGAGCGAGACACCACATTTTGCTTCTTTGAACTCCAAGAGACAAGGTTTTCTCCAAGGAAGATTGCATAGCCGCTAGTGGATTAACTATCATTCGGGCATCCAGCCCAATCTGCATCACTGTATGCTGAAATGTCCATTTCTGTACATGACTTTAGACATCATCCATAATCAAAAGTTTGCTTTAAATACCTTAATATTCATTTCACAGCTGCCCAATAGATGTTTGTTGGATTATGCATATATTGGCAAACTTTGTTCACTTTAAAATATATGTTTGGTCTCGTCATTGTAGCATACTGTAGAGCTCCAACTATGCTTCTATATAGGCTTGGATCATGGAAGGAAAACCCTGAATGTGGTGTCAAAGTCGGTGATGTAGCCATGGGTGTAGAAATTGGTTTGGCACCTACCGTATTTGTTTTCTTGAGTAGCTCTAAATGTATTTTTGTTGAGATAAAATCAAGCCTTGAGGTGTATTTTTTACTTCAATGCCCAAGAAAAAGTGTAGATCTCCTAGATCTTTGATTGTGAATTCTGATTTGAAAGCTGCAATCAGTTTTTGAATGTGCATAGTTGAACTTCCCGTCAGTATGATGTCGTCCACGTAAATGAGGATGTACATGACCACGTTTGGATCTTTGTAGATGAAAAGTGAGGTATCTGTTTTGGCTCCTTGAAAACCCATCTTTTGAAGAAAGGTACTTAAACATGAAAGTCAAGCTCTTGGGGCTTGCTTCAAGCCATAGAGCGTTTTATGTAACTTGCAAATATGATTACAATAATTCTTATCCTCAAATCTGGGCGGTTGAGACATGTAAACTTCTTCTTCTAGCGTTCTATGGAGAAAAGCATTTTGGGCATCCAATTGATTGATTTTCCACTTGCGACTCAAAACAATAGTGAGTATCATTTTAATGGTTGTGGGTTTGACCATTGGGCTGAAGGTTTCAGTGTAGTCAATCCCTTCTTTTTTACTATATTCCTTGGCTACAAGTCTGGCTTTGTACCTTTCTAGTGAACAATCAGCCCTTCTTTTGATTTTGAAAACTCATTTGCATCCTACAATATGTTTGGCACTAGCGGTAGGTACAAGACTCCAAGTTTGATTTTGAGAAGAGCAAGATGTTTATTTTTCATAGCTTCTTGAAGAGTATTGGGCTCGGACTCAGTAGTCAAATTTGATGTTGCAGATAGGACTAAAGGATATTTGGTTGCTAAATGGGTTTCATAATCTGTATATTTAGTATTGGGCTTCACTATACCAGCTTGAGATTGTGTTGTCATACTATGGGTTCTGGTAGGTTCAATGATGGGCTCAACATTTTCTTGTTAGACTTCGTCTTGGTGTCTCTCATTTGTGCTAAATTGTATCAAATCGACTTGATCATCATGGTTGGGAAGGTTTTGACTTTGTTCTAGGTTGAATGTATCATGGTGCTCCTCAATATCACTACTATGATCATTTAAGTTTTTCTTCCTTAAAAGGAAAAGACGTTTTATTGAAAACAACATGACGAGATGTAATTTTTTTTTAATTTTTTAAATTCAGGCAGTGGTAACCCTTGTGTTGAGGGGCATATCCAAGAAATACGCATCTTTCAGATCTGAAATCAAGTTTGTGATTCACATAAGGTATCAAATGGGGGTAACATTCACAACCGAAGACCTTAAGAAAATTATAATCTGAGATTTTTTTAAATGACTTTTTCAATAGTGAAAGATAATTGAGTACTTTGGTGAGCATGCGATTGATAAGGTTTACAGCAGAATTGAAAACATAAGTCCAATAAATTTTGGGAATATTCGCTTCGGCTAGTAAAGACAGACCAGTTCCAACGATGTGCCTGTGCCGTCTTTCAGCATTCCCATTCTGTTCGGGAGTGTGTGGGTAGCTTTTTCGGTGTCCTATGTCATTCTCAGATAAGAATGGTTGTAGGCTTTGATACTCACCACCCTCGTCAATATGCAAATATTTAATCTTGTGCCCTATATGATTTTCAGCTAGTGTTTTAAAAGATTTAAAAGCAGCTTTAACATCATATTTCAACTTAAGCAAATAAAACCATATATATCTAGAATATGCATCAACAAAAATAACATAGTAACGATAACCATTTGTTCTCATGACCGTGGCAAGTTCCAAACATCAGAGTAGACAATCTCAATAGGTTTTTGTGCCTTATAAAACACAACTTGAAAAGGGAGTTTATGGTTTTTTGCCTTATGACATGCTTCACACAAAGTAGAGGGAAACAATTATCATAGCATAAATCAAAATCATTCAAGACACGCCTAACTATAGCAAAGGTAGGATGGCCAAGCCTTTTATGCCAAGTCTTCAATGATGTTCTTTTGCTGCACATGGCCTATTTATTTTTGCTTGCAAAATTAATTTTGTAGAGACCATTCTGGCTGGTTCCTTGTTGTAGTACCTTCCCGGCTTGGTCCTTAACATAACACGCGTTAGGATGAAACTCAATATAAACATCATTATCCTTACAAAAATTTTGAACAGATAACAAGTTCCTAATTATATTTGGAACATGCAATATATCATTTAAAATTAAATTTCTAGTGGGTCTGGATGAACCGATGTGGAGTATGGCCAACCTTTAGAGTGTCTCTCCTACGGTAGTCTAAATGTATTGAAAGTTTGTTTATATCATTGGTGACGTGGTGGGTTGCACTTGAATCAGGATATCAATTGTCATCTCCAACTAGCTGATTTGAAGAGTTTTCAATGGCAGCATGAAATGCTTGAGGATTTGGGCTCTTGTTTTTTACGATATTCAAATAAGTATAACAATTTTTAGCTACATGTCCTGTCTTCTCACAAATCTGACATGTTGACCTTTTTTTGCCTTGAAAATTTTTGTTTTTGTATAAATATTTTCCTCGACTACGATATATATGTTGTCTCTCATTGTGCCCATTGAAAACGTTATTCACAGTGGGCAGAAATTCATCATCATGGCCCTTTTGATTTGCCTCTTGCATAAGTAGGAAGCCATAAAGTTCGTTTAGGCCTTGTCTTAAAAGCAAGGTACTCAGCTAACAAACCTCTCAAAATGTATAAAACCAAATCATCTTCATCTACAGGTTTAGATGTTATAGCTAATTGATGTGCTATAACTCTTATTTTCTGAAAATATGCATCCATTAGACACGTTGCCCTTTTTCAAATCTTGCAACTGAGATTTCAACTGCATAACTCTAGACCGTGAATGAGCGACAGAAGTTTTTCAGCGCATTTTAAACTTCTGCTGAAGTTTTCAATCAAATGATCTGAGCATGAATGTCTTCAGATAATGACGACTTGAACATAGTAGGATTGATAGTCTTGGCTTATCTCTCTAATGTCAGGCTTGTATTTTTCTGGTGCAGGTTTCGTTCCATCAACGAAACCCCATCTGATCACATGACATGAGTATGAGTGTAAATTGAGATTCTCATACCAGATAATTTAAAGTGTTCAATTTGATGCCGAGAGAGAGTTGCAAATGATTTGGATGTTGCAGTAAATAAGAAGAAGGAATTCTCATACCATTCTTCAACTGACTTCCATGTGTGTTGTTGTTTGAAGAGAACGCCATGACAGAAGTTGATACTTAACGATGATGCGGTGGCTCTAATACCATAAAAGAATTTCAAAGAAGAAGAGAGAGATCAACACATGACAGTAATGCAAGGGGAGTTACGTGGTTCGATCATATATTGATCTACATTCATGAAATGATGGTCTTCTTATTTTTTTTATTTTTTCAACTCTCACTATTGCAAGTTTCCTGCTATGATTTTATACATCGATTGTAGACGTTAGAAGGTCCAACGTCTCTTTCAACGTTTGAAATTTTGTGTCTTCATAGTCTTTTCCAATAGGAAATATCTTCTTGTCATCGTGCTTTGTTTCCTTGATTGTTGCTATCCCAATTTTGTCAAGTGGTATCACCTTCTATTGTGGAGAGAACCGTTGAGTTGTTTCCTTCATTTTTCTTAACAGGTGGAGGGATGCCCGATGTTGCGAATCAAGAAGACTTAATAACGTCATGAGAGACCTAAGGAAGTTGGATAAAAATAATTTTGGGATCCTTAGTGAAAGGGCAAGGAAACTATATAAGCAGCTTGAGGAAGCACAGAAGAAAGATGAAGAAGTCTGGCAGATCCTCTTTCCCCTATCTCTTTATTGTAGTAATGGAGTTGATTATCAGGGCTGGCTTTTAAGATGAAGATTGAAGATAAGCTCTTCTGGGTCCCAAAGCTTCCTCGAGCTCAAAAGTGTGCTAAGATAGTGGTCTTTTCGGACGATGTATTAATCTTTAGCAGAAGCACCAAGAGAGCAATCAGTGGCATAAAAACTTTTATGGAGGAGATGGAGGAAAAGGATGGGCAACGCGAAATCGAAAAATAGTCCCTATTAATGTCAAGCAGGACAAAGTCAGGCTGTTGCGTCAGGAGCTAGCAGGAAAATTAAGTGTGCAGGAGTGCAGGCCTCTCATTGAGAAACTTAACAAGAAGCTCGCAAGTTGGAAAGCGGATCTTTTGTCTTATGAAGGTTGCTTGTGTTTAATCAAACACAATCTCTCCTCTGTAGCTGTTTTTTGGATGCAAGTATTTGTGCTACCTAGGGCTGTGATCTGTCAAATGGAACAACTTAAGATGCAGTTTTTATGGTGGTGAATAATGCGCCAAAACCTTGGGAAGTCCTTCCAGCTTCAAAGGGGCAGGATCAGGCTGAGTCTTACATTCTAGATTGGGCTCTTTTAGAGAGCTGGATGGAAGGGAGGGAGTTTTAGTAGTAAAATCCAACAATGCAGGTTGGAAAAGGAGACTGCGGGGGCTATGGGAAGGAAGAAGGCGTTGGCCGGTAAGACGGAGAGATCTAGAAGAACGACAATGGAGGATCTGTATCAAAGAGGAGGTGATGAGCGTGGAGGTGGGAAAGATGCTTCTTAATTACAGAGGGATTGACAACGGGTGAGAATGATTTAGCTGCCTGAAGTTGGAGAACTAAAAGATGGGTCCCCTTGAAGCGGCTCATCGTTACATGTTATATTTTTTGTATTTAGGTTTGGTTGGAACCAAATTGAGAAGCGAATGCAAAATAGCGTACCAAACTCCATTTAAGTAAATCTTATTTTCACTACTGAACCCAGTCGGTCAACGGATCTTGAATTATGTCATCATTGACATTCTATTGCTTAGATTGCATGTTCTCACTATATTATATAAAAGCTTTTAGCTTTACCAATAGAGCCTCCATCCCACAGTCTAAAAAAATTGAGAAGAAGCTAGAAAGTCGCATTTACCTAGACAAGTAACAAGTCCACAACTCTAAGCATATCCATTCACGCTTTGCCAATGGTTCAGATATTGGCTGGACACGCAGTAGATCCAAATCCAATTTAAGCCTAAATCTAAGCTGAGTCCGGTGTACGCCCTCTTCTTTTCATATGGATTCAAGAAAGAACGGATCGGAATCAATTGGATGACCTGCCATTTACGGTTCCGGTTTTGAATTTTCAGCCTAATATCCGATAGGTAGGGGTCCGAAGTCCGAACGATCAACAATACCATCGACTCCCTGCAACGCATCAAGGACATGAACGCCATTAGAATACTACAAGCGGACATAACGGACCTCTCCTTTCACCCAGGGACGACCAGTTCCACCACCATCTTCCTCTTTGTTCTTGCCGCTGCAGATTCAAGGGCCTTCCCAAAACCCTAGATTTGCTCTTGTCTCTCGAAAATACCGTAGCTCTGTGTGCGTGACAGAGAGAGACAGAGGGAGAGGCAATGGCGCCAAAGGTCGAGAGCTCTGCGGCCGCTTCTTCACCTTCGGAGTTCGACTCGATCGATCCCTTCCTCCACATCCTGAGATTCCTCCCGTACGGGTTTCTCAGGGTTCCCCGGCTCCGTCTTAAGCTCCCTTCCTTCTCGCTTCCCTCTGCCATGACCGTTTTTGCTCTCGTCCTCCTTGCCTACTTCGTCGTCGTCTCCGGCTTCGTCTATGACGTGATCGTGGAGCCCCCTGGCATCGGCAGTACGCAGGATCCGGCCACCGGTGCCGTGAGGCCCGTCGTCTTCCTTCCCGGGAGGGTCAATGGGCAGTACATCATCGAGGGGCTGTCTTCCGGATTCATGTTCGTCCTCGGCGGGTTGGGTCTTATTATGATGGATCTAGCCCTGGACAAGAATCGGGCGAGGAGCGTCCGCATCTCTCTCGCTTCTGCTGGCATCTCGTCTGTCACGATCTCCTACGTGATGATCATGCTTTTCATCCGCATCAAGATTCCCGCATATCTCCGGTGAATTGCCTGTATTTCTTGCTAGATCTTCATTTCCCCTCTAATCGGATGCTGTACGTTTTTTTTTCTGGAACATCAAATAGAGAAATTTTGTTTCGGTTAGCCACATTGTGTTGGTATAATTTTCGATGGCAGAGGAAATTCGACCATTCTTGCTTGACAAATGCACGTACTGCCTGCTTCTGTTAACTCTATCATGGACATTTTCTCCGGTTTCACTAGGAGTGAATTTTGATTATCTCGTAGATCTTACACCATTGACTTTCTTTCCCTGTCTATGTTCGTTTGGGAATCTTTTAGATGTAAGTGTAGACTGTCAACTTATGAGCTTAGCTTTTAGGATTTGCCATGAAGCAGATGTGGCGTGGTTGAATTATTATATTTCGTCTATCGTACACAAACAAATAAAAGAAGAATTCTATTGAAGAAGTAAGGCCAGGTATTTTTGTGGCTTCGTTTTCTAATCACATCCACTTCAGACAATTGACCCAGCATTTTCTAAACAGAGGTTCTTGGTGGCGTTGTCCTTGATCAATGTCTAAATCGTACTATGTATGCATGTGGTTAGTTTTTCTTCCAGTCTTGAAAATAGTCATTAAAGTTTCCTGATTCTCATAAAATTTTCACCTACGTTTGAGCATCTGTCGCAGGAAAACTGTGATTGCTTTTAGTTAATCAATTTTGTGTCTGCAAATAGCATGTAAGTTACATGTTTAGTCTCCCCTTTTACCTAGTCATTGATGCCGCTACCACAGAAAGTATATTTTGAAATTTTGACATATTTCCACTTACTGATACTGGTTATTTCCATGCTTCTGTGTGTCTATCGTATGAAGAGTTCTATATGCACTGAGAAAGAAAATGTAATCCCTTTTTCTTCTGTTTGGCTCATGAACAAGAGCATGGCTTTCTAAATGATTAAAATTTATCCAGTTTTTCGGTTGCTTTATTTATTAGAATGTGACTGGCATACATTGTTTGTTTAGGGATTTGGACAAACTAACAGATTTGATGAGTAGCTCCTAGTTTGCTTCAATTAATGTCCACGAGAATGACTAAAGCATGGGGACCTAGCCTTGGTTGTGAAATTGGGTATTTTGGTAGTTGTCTTTATCGTTGTTCATGCTGGTGACCGGCAATTGGTGCCTCCAGTGTATAGTATGTGATGCCAATCAGAATATTATTTTCTTGATACGACCTATTTATCATGTAGAGGTCCTAGGTAACTCCAACCATTGGTTACCTTTCTAATGCGACAAACGATACAGTCTAATGGTCCTGCAGGGATTCTGGGGAAATCGAGCGATAGTACATCTTTGGGTCCTATCCAATTTATCACTTGTCCAGTTGGGAGAAATTCCATTAAATACATGCATTGTGGTGGACGATGCTCCCCAGTCATTGTTGATTGGACACCAGATCAGGCTGTTCCTCCATCCTATAGTGATATGCCCTGGGGGACAGACCAGTTCAATAGTGCTGCTTCATACTAGTCATGAGTTTGATCGCTGGAAAAATTACACTCACAAATGCTTGTCCATATCCTAAAGTATCATTGTAGTGCATATATGGTATTTGGATACATGCAAACTTTCAAGTCATTATTATGATCATCCATGCTTTGTAATACTAACGCAATTCAAGGCAGACATGAATAATCAACATGTCAATGAAGCAAGATTTTAAGATAAACAAAGGCGTTTCTGATTTTCTTCCTTCATCTCTCTAACCTACAGTTACCTCATGTTTTCTCCATTCTGATAAAGAGAAAGTAGAATGTTACTATTGTCTTTTGCTTCTCAGAATGATTATACTAAGTTACCTATATTTCCTTGGCTTCTTGTATTACTTTATGTTGGGAAATCTGAGTGCTGTGCGTTACTTCACCACACCAAGTTTAACTTAGTAGAGGCAAGTATATTCATGTGCAGCTTAATATCATATATGAATTCACCTGAAGACAGATTAAGAGGATTCTTGCTTGGAGTAGGGAAATCCGAATTGCTCTCATTACACTAGGGGAGTGCATGTTATGTACTCCACTGCAACAAAGTTAACCCAAAGAAACCAGTATATCTCTTGAACTTAATATAATATCACGTACACTTTCATCTGAAGATGGGTTAGGACTTAGGAGGATGCTTTCTTGGGGTTGGAATTGCTTTCCTTCAATTTAATGGAAATGTTTTTTATAATTGCAAGAACAAAGCTACTCACTGGAGTGTCACAAATAGCTTTTTATATGAGAGAAACCTAACAAATTGAAGTAAAAAATAAGAGGCAACATTCACAATTCTGTGAGCTAAATTAGTAAGTTATGCTCTTAAGCTTAAGCCCTTTTTGGAGTGGCCATGGGGCATGGACTGGTCTTCTTCTTGAGATTTGTGAGCAATAACCAATCCGAAATCTCGTTTCAACCAAGGAATTTCATGAAGCCTAAAAAAGTCTGGGTTGTATGGTAATTCTGAGAGGTTTGATTCTTTTAAGTGGGCTCAATTTGTTGAGTGGGTTTTGGAAATGGCTTTTACTGATTTCAAATTTTAGGTATGTCCTGAGTCGTAGTGTGCATCTTGGTCAAGAAATCATAAACATGCCATTGCCCGTCTCCATTGTATGCTATTTAGGACTCAGTAATTGGTTCTGTCCCTTCTCTAGAGCATTTGTTCCAATTAATCCATGTGGCTGCTTCAATTAATCCAATTCTTAGACTCATTACAGTTGCTCCATGTTTCATGGTTGGTGGAACATCTCCAATTGTTTCAACAATGTTTAAATGTTTATTGGGTCTGTTCAAGGATTGGGGTTGAATTTGTAAGTGATGAACTTGAATTCATGCCATGTCTGTGATGGTCTGGTCTGGTCGTGTTCTGCCACTTTTGTTAATATCATTGCCTTCTTAGTTGTAGTTCTCCTTATATCTGAAACTAGACTTGTTTGGCTGGAAGCTCTAGTTCCTCTGACCAAGGAAGACCATTGCGTTGACGTTCAGCTCACAATAGTAGAAAAATACCTGACCAATCTGATGGTTAACAGTCGTTTCTAGCAGCTTGTGACAATTGAACTTAAGCGGTAACAACCTCATTTTTCATCACCATTCGACCAGGAAGGAGCAACGAAGAAAAATCGGTTATGATGGCTTAGTAATTATCTGAAAGCCATATGGTACTAGTAGTTTCTGAAAATTGGGCATGACTATAGCTACTTGTACTGATACAACTAACCTTGCAGCCAGAACCCTCTTGAGGCCCCTCATATCTTCACGAGGTCGAACTCTACTTGCAGTTCAGTGCATTATTCCCAGGTTGTGGTTGCTAGAAGCTTGCATTGAAGGAAATATAATGTTCTGAGAAGCTAACTTTTGAAGCGAGTACAATCCTGTGAAAGGGATGCAAAAGTGGTTATGTTGCATAACCGTTATTTCTTTAGGGAAAACGAGAAGAGGTCCACAGATTAAGAGGCGTACATGGCCGGAGGCAGCCTGCAGTCTACTCGACTCTTTCTGCGTGTTGACATGGCCTCGAGTATGCCAATGATAGCACCGACGAGTGGACTTGAACTCCCCGATTCCTCCTGCTAAGTTCAGGTGATAAATAGGTATGGCCGAGTTGAGTTCCACTAACTTCCCATTTGGGACATATCAGTGTCTGACGCGCTTGTTGGTCCGGTCAATTTTAGGCTGTTAGGTTTTCTGCTCAGGGCCATTAACTTGTTTCTCCTTTTGATTTGTTCGCTGCACTTCTCCTCCCCTTTTCTTTTGTTCTTATCTAAAGCGAAAAGCAAATCCTTCACACGTGCATTTAATTGCAGGTAACGTGCGAATATGGTGACTTTTAGTAGACATCACAGGTTTAAAACTCACAGAAAGATTGTTTTGCATTACTCGATCTTTTTCACGGATTTGTAATAGTTTGAGACCTGTTAATCCGTAGCTTTTAGGGGGGTGCGCTTTTTCTTTCACATGGAATAAAAAGCAAAAACGAAGGAACAGAGAAGTTTTAACAATGACGTGTAGAAGGCAGGGTTTATAAAAATCTGACAAGGAATCGCAGCGCTCCCCGTCTGTTGAAACTTAACAGATCTACAGGTATATTGAATGAGATTCTGATGCCCAAATCCGTCTGCTCCCCAACAGGTGAACATGTCTAATTCTTTTCCTCCTAAAGGCTGTTGCCTCGCTCCAATCAGAACTCCTTTCCAAGGTCTGATTTCCCAACCTCTTGGGGACCCCTATTTTCATTTTGTCGGAGAGTTCAAGGGAATCACGTTTCACTCTGCTGCATGACGTCGGCGAGAGAGAAAGGCCAAGTCTCGGTCTCGTAGGAAATGCTGGTGCTCAGTGCACTTTCAGAATGGTTGGATGAAATCAACTATGTTGATGGCACGTCAAATTCCTTTAACAATGTGCTTTGCCGTGTATGTTGGTCCGCTCTGGCCAGTTAAGAAGTGCAAGGTCGCCGCGATTTCCCGCGGGGCCATTCTTTTGCAATGCATGCGCAGTGATCGCACTTTAGAATCAGTTCTCCCCACACACAGTGGCTTTCAGCCGCACATTTCGTGAAGTGCGTGCCAAAAATGTGGTGGTGGACTCAACACGGACGATGAAGGCGTTTGATTCACAGGGAAGATAGATGCCTATTTCGTAGGAATTGCCTGTTCTGATGCTTCTTTCTTCCCCTTAATCAGAATTTAGAAGCATCCCTTCTGCGAAACAGGGAATCGGTTTCACAGGGTATGAAGGATAAACTTTCCATAGGAATAGGATCGCCTTGAGGGCCCATTATCTCGAAAGAAGGCCTGCATTTCATATGTATGAAACCTTCCATCCCAAGGCCCAACTTTTCAACCTCGATTTCAGAAATTAGGGCTTCTCAAATTCCCGATTCGCGTTTCCCCGACAAAGAAGGCAGCTTTCATGACAACTGCCAAACACAGATTTGCTTTTACTGTTAAAATTTCGGTGCAAAAAAATTCAACTTTCTAAACGGACCAATTTTCGATTTGTCATTGGCAGCTGCATCAAAGAATTCAGAAATATGAGGCAGCCTAATTCCCTAGACGTCTGATAAATGTGGACCCTAAAAATGATATTTTTCTTCTTCCCCTTCATTGCGTAACACGGTCCAAGCCCACCATCGTGCCCACAGGTTAGGTTCTCCGAACACATGGTTTACCGGTTAAAATTATTTTCTTTTCATGCTGCAGTGGAAATAGAGCCATGTGTTGCGACACCCAAGCACGAAATGGGAGCTTAAGAATGAGTTATCTCTTGTTGAAATGGGATCATCATTAATTGCTTGATCAACTTTCTCGTGAAGGCTAGAAAAATAAGAAACAAGAAGAAAAAATTAGAGAAAGAAAACCTGATGCAGAGCTTGATCAAGAGCATTTAATACGAGCAGATAGAACCAATGAAGTGATGCGACGTAAGAACCTAAAGCAGAAGCGACTTTGCTAGCAACTAAATCGGTCAAATTTTGGAGAGGGGAAGATCAATCCATCTTAATTTGCCGGTGCTAGATTTCCACTGACCCACGCGTCCCCGATAAATTAGGAGAGAACCGGATTCGCTGGCTCCACTTTTGGTGCACATCCGGAAGCATTTTAATTTCTTCCACCGGAACACTGGAATATTTAGCCAAGTTTATGTAGACCTTTCTCTTCTTCTTGGCCTCATATCGTTGGTGATCTTGACTTCACGGAATTCAAAAGGAAGAAATGAACTCATGCCATGCCACGGCTAATATTGTAGAGATACGGTTCGGTGCCCCTAATCAACTAAAACTTTTAATCTTATTTCTCCGGCGTTATCTTTATACAACTAAATAAGGTGTTTCAAAAGCAGGTTTCTGATCATGAAAATTGCATCCACAAAATTCATACGAAAAAGAAGTAAGCAACTACTTTGCCATTGATCTCTGATCCTTTCTCACCTCCTGCCCTCTTTATATACTGCGCGGGCCAGATGGTAGGCGAGGAATGCATGCTGCGCGCCCCCTGCATGCCACAAGCCTCCTCAAACCTGGCCCCTCCTTCATCTATGTCACTATGAAAACGTAAATCGACTGACTAACTGCAAGGGTCAAATATGATCTGCGTCACTTTTACTGTCGAATCCTCCTGATATAAGGTAACCATGAGCATTTTTCCAAATCCTCATCCACCTACTAATCTTGGGCGTTTTTTGAATGACGGGATTTTTTTTTTTTTTTTAGATGCAAACCTTTGGGCCAGTACCTGGAAAGAAAAATTAAAGAAGGCCTGTTGTTGAGATTATAATTTTTATGGATAAAAGATGGCCGCCCACAAACAGAAATTTCCCTTTGCTAATCTTTGCTTGCAATACGATTTCCCTCTCTCCCCTTAGTTGTATACAAATCGTGAACCGTAAGCATCTGTTTTTCCGTATGCAACCTCGAGTTTTTAAATCTCATGATACAGCCAACGTAATGAAAAACAATAATATAGTAAAGAAATCATCTCATCAGGACGCCCATGGTTACAATTGAAGTTTTTATGCCTGAAGAGGAAGAAGACAAGCCACTATCAAACAAATATTTAGCGTGAGAATTTACAGATCGAAAGTCTCCAAACGTCGGTACCCTCAAGATAAGATCAAGGGGGCAAACGAATTACGCCGTTTAATTGTGACGTCCCTGCGACAGCCTTGTAGGGGAATTCTTGGGGGAAAAGATCGCAAACGAGCGCTTCGGCGAGAAAATCCGGCGAGGCGAGAACATACTTATGTGCCTCGGCGTGGCGAGCCCATCTATCGACCTGTAATCCGAGAAGGATAATCCGTCTTCTGGAGAGCCCACGCCCACCTTCTGGTTCATAAACCCATTGAAAGTGCTGTACTTGACAAGTTTCACGAACCACGACCTCTTCTTAGTCCGTTCTCCGTCGCTGCCATTTATCCTTCCACAGAGATAGATCATTACGGCTTCTAGGCTCTGCTCTACCACCTCCATGGGCGGACAAACCAGAGGGTTCCCTTCAACACATAGCTTTTTCAAGTTCTTCAAGCAGCCAAGCGAGTTGGGCAAGGCTTGGATCCTGTTGTAGCTGACGTCTAGTTCTTGCAAAGATGTCAGCAGGCCAAGTGAGTAAGGCAGCGAGACCAAGTGCTGGAAGTTCTGGCTGACGTTCAGGATTTCAAGATTCGTGAGGTTCTCCATGTCCTCCGGCAAGGATCTAAGGCAGTTGAGCCGCGCATCGAGCACACGAAGCGCCGTGAGGTGAGATGTCGAGTAGGGGAGAGCCACGAGTCTGTTGGAATTCACAGAGAGTTTCTTTAGGTTCACTAGCTCGAAGCCTATGGTGTCTGGTAGCTTGGTGAGCTTGTTGAAGTTGGCATTCAGTTCTTCCAGTGACCTGTGAAACCATGGTACCCACATAAAAATACAATAATTCACCTTAGAAGAAGTTAGAGCCTCTACCGAGGGGAGAGAGGGATTTGTTCGTTTAGATCAATATAGGCCGCCAAGTTCTCCTGTGAGACTAAAACGACAAATTCAACTGTTCATTAATCTATTGAGGGTTTAGTACTAGCCTAGAGCCCAACAACGTGCCTACTTACGGTGGCAAGAGAAGAAGAAAGTTTGGAAGGTATAAGATAGAGAAAAGAAAAGAAAAGAATACCTGCAGTCCTCTATGGTTTTCGGTAAGGATTCCAGAAGATTTCCAGAGACGTTCAAAATTTTCAGCTTGGACAAGCAACCGATGGAATTTGGGAGAGTCTTCAGTTGGTTCGAGTGTAAACCCAACACCACCAGATTTAGTAATCTTGCTGTCAGAGATTCTGGAATACTCTGCTCCAAATTTTTATACTGAGTAAGAAAATGAAGGGGAAAAAAAAAACATTTTTGCTGAAGGAGAGAGAGGGAGAGTTCCTTGGTTTTGGAAAGCTACCTCTAAATTGTTGTTAGAGAGATCCAGTTTGCCTATCATGGCAAAGTTTAGGGGGTTTGGTATGACATCCAGTGCTAATCCGCTAAGATCCACAGTCTCGAGCTGGTGCTCTGGTATTTGTTGACCCTTCCTCCCGGCCGATTTCTTCATTTCCATCTTCAACTCTCCTGTATCCTTGCAGACGAAAAAACAAAAAATTCAAGCCCTGCAATAATCCCAACAGCGGGGATGGCCATGCAACGGAAACGAATGCAAGCAACTCATAAGCCACAAGAAAACCAATGAAAGAGAAGACGAAATTGAAAAATTTGAAAAGACAAAGCGACTTTCTAATCTTGGAAAAACTGATTGCGGTAGACGTTTCATGACCTTAATTGATAAGGTGTTGCAGAAAACCAAGTTTAATTTCCCCTTGATAGGACAAAACACATGGTTCGTCAGAATCAAGAGGAACATAAACTCGGAAAGCCATGATCGATTACAGAAAAGGTAAACCAGAAAGAACTCAGTAAATGAATAAACAAACGGAAGCACCACCAACCAGATAAGAAGTCGAGCGATCCTCTCCTCCTATCCTTGATTTTCTTCTTCAGCAATCCACGCCTCTTCCCCCGCGCTTGCCTTGTATTTATGGCCTTCGAACGAAATAAACGGAAGGACCAGTACGGCACTGTACCATGTGGCGTAGATGTGACGTCATTCGTATTAGCCGCCTTCTGCAGTACGAGCCGTAACAAGGGCGTACCTTGCCACGTGGTGATGTCGGCTGGCAGAAATGAACGGCGGCCGGCAACGGCCTGACGTCGAACCGGAAGCTTTCACCGAAGAAAAAAGCGCCGCAGTTTTTCTTTTCCTCCTTTTCTTTTTCTCCCGGCGTTGAGGTTGAAAATGCCCGAGAAGGCCGCGCTTCAGATTCTAATAGATTAGTAAACCGGGCCTTGGTGCCGACAGGTTCTTCGGTTTCCTGGCCTAAATCGAATCTTGTTTTTGTAGGCCACAAGACTCTTTGAATTTTTAAGAAGTCTACCAACTCGTCTAGTTGAACGGTGGGAAAGGTCATCCATCAAAAGATACTAGCTAGGTTCGCTCGTGGAAAGTGGGAGAAGCTAGTTTCTACTAATTTATAAAGGCGTTCTGTAGGTAAGTATTCAGAGCTCCAATTTTATTAACCGAAGCGGGAAGAGGCTCTGCCGGGGTTGGGATGAATTTTTGGTCTTTTTTTTTGGAAGAGATTTATTGATATCTCACATTCAAATGTTATATTGACATGCACCAAGTGAAATATGTTAAATTTTGGGTGCGTCATCCGAATTTGGCAGTTGCATTTGTTCAAAGAAATAGACGCAAAGTTTTGCCGTGAAAAGAGGTCTATTTCGGCGACCTATTAAATATATCAGGGTGAGCGATTAAACTACGGTGTTTTTAAAATAGTTTTGACGACGGAGCTGGTTAGGTGATAGCCGACGCTGGGCTGAACACTTGGCATGCATATCCCATGACTCTTTGTTATTTAAATAGAAGAAAACTCAAAAGCCTTTTACTTTATCATAGCTACAAACACTCCTCCTTCGGCATCATATATTTTATTTTACGATCGAAGTTTCTCTCCTTCCCTCTAAAGTCTAACCGGAGAATCGAAAGTTTCGATAAAATCCAACAAACTTCACTGTCTTTATCTTTGTATTCAGAGATTTCAAAAGGCTAATGAGTAACGGACTTCAGTAGTTTATTTCTTGAATTGCTGGAAAAGGCACCCTAATGTTGCTGCTCAAACGTAGACAACACGCTAAGAGCTCGGTAGAATATTGAAGCTATATCAGCCACATCAAATCTCTCTTTTTAAGCTAGAATAATCAAAATCTAATTTTAAATAATTTAGACACAAAGTTGAATGGCATTAAATTCATTGTTTCTGTCAGCTAATTGCGACGTTTACTGAATAAAGAGATTACCAAGTTTCGTCGTGCAAATCCCTTTCGTTTTCTTGGTTTTCAGATGGATCCGCGAGCAGGCGATGCAATTGTCGGTGCCTGCCCGTAAAGATCAGGCTATGTTACTAAAGAAAAGAAGAACGCAAGCTAGAGACAATCATATATGTGGTTCGGCATTCAATTGCCTACGTCCACGGGAAGGAGGAGCTCTTATTGAATGAGAAATTTTCCTGCTACACTCGTTACATGGTAGAGCATCAATTTATAGAGAGTGTAGATGCCGTTACAAGATATGCATATTGGTAAGTAATAACGAGGGAAGGAAATCAATAGAGATGGCAACCACTGGAATGGTAACCATCAAACTTGGCAAGCCAACACCAAGAAAACGCCTCCAAGGAATCAACAGTCATCTTCAATCATGAATTGGGTTTCCCATTAAGGCTCCTCCTTCCGTTAACCGCTCAACACTCCCCCTCAAGTTGGGAAGAGTGAAGATTAACAATTCCCAACTTGGCCATGGTGTCGGTTAACTTGTCTTTGGTGACGGGTTTGGTAAATATATCTGCATATTGGTCTTCACTTCTAACAAACGGTGTAATAATACTTCCATTTTGAACTTTTTCACGAATGAAATGACAGTCAATTTCAATGTGCTTTGTCCGTTCATGAAACACTGAGTTTGCAGCTATATGTATTGCGGCTTGATTGTCACAATGTAGTTTCATGGGAGAGGGTACGTTAAACCCCATCTCTGTTATTATTGCCTTGAGCCAAGTTAGTTCGCAAGCTGTGTTTGCCATAGCTCTATATTCTGCTTCTGCGCTAGATCTCGAGACAACTTTTTGCTTCTTACTTTTTCCATGAAACTAGATTTCCTCCAATGGTTACACAATAGCCTGTGGTAGATCTTCTATCTGATTTACTGCCAGCCCAGTCGGAGTCTGAAAATCCTTCAATACACATATCCTTATTACGTTTCATCCAAATGCCTCTGCCAGGTGCCCCCTTTAAGTACCTTAGAATGCGATCAATGGCATGAAAATGTGTACTTTGAGGGGCGTGCATATATTTACTTACTTCACTAACGGCATATGTTATATCTGGCCTGGTGACTGTCAAATATATGAGTTTCCCAACCATCCTCTGATATCTTTTAATGTCCTTGATAGGCTCATCGTTGGTTGTCATGTCTAAGTTGTGGTTGACCTCAATTGGAGTCATTGCAGGCTTCGATCCCAATTTTCCTGTTTCTTTCAAAAGATCCAAAGTGTATTTTCTTTGGGATAGAAATATACCTTTCTTTGAATGACTTACTTCAATTCCAAGAAAGTATTTTAGTTGTCCAAGATCTTTGATCTCAAATTTCTGATGAAGATATTTCTTGGTTTCTTCTATCAATTTTTGAGACGTCCCTGTAATGACAATATCATCCACATATACTAACAGTAGGATAGTTTCATTATGTGAACGATAAATGAATAAAGAATTATCAGAAATGCTGCAATGATATCCAAAGTTTATCAGAGCTGAACTAAGTTTTGAGTACCAAGCACGAGGAGATTGCTTGAGACCATAAATGGATTTTTTCAGTCTGCAGACCAGATTTTCTTTGCCTTTGTGTTCCAATCCTTGAGGAATCTTCATATACACTTCTTCTTGGAGGTCGCCTTGGAGAAAAGCATTCTTCACGTCAAGCTGATAACATTCCCACTCAAAATTGCAAGCGATAAATATTATAGTTCTCAAAGTAGTCATTTTTGCAACAGGAGCGAAAGTTTCAGAGTAATCTACCCCCTCAGTTTGAGAAAATCCACGTGCCACCAGTCTGGCTTTATATCTTTCAATCGAGCCATCGCTATGAAATTTAACTTTAAATATCCACTTACAAGTTACTGGTTTTTTTCCTGAGGGAAGTTGAACAAGATCCCAAGTCCCATTTTTTGTTAACGCATCCAATTCTTCCTTTATTGCTTTTCTCCAATGAGGTTCTTGATTTGCTTCTTCAAACGTTTCTGGTTCCACAACACTATCTAATTTCACAAACAAGGCAGCTTGTTTTTTAGAGAAGTTGTTGTAGTTTACTTGAGCTTCAATAGGATACCTGACTTGACTGCACATGACAAAGTCTCTAAGTCTCGGAGGTGGTTGACGGGTTCTAACTGATCTGCGCATGGTGGTGACTTCATCCATAGTTTGTTCGCTCTGGTTTGGAATTATGTTCTCCTCTGGTTGAAATGCTGGTGGTTGATAGTTCACTTCCGCGTCAGCCATAGGAGAGACATTGGGAAGAGATAGACGGTTTTTCATCTCCCCTTGAAATTGATATTGATGGTTGCTCATCTCCCCCTGGAATTGATTTTTGAAATAGGCTTGTGTCTCATCAAACTTCACATCTCGAGACACAAACATCCTTTTTGATTTAGGGTCGAAACATCGAAAGCCTTTTTTCCTGGAAGCATAACCCATAAACACACATTTCACGGCACGAGTTTGAAGTTTATTTCGATGCTTCGGCGATTTCCAAACATAGACAATACAACCAAACTTTTTTAAGTGATCAATAGAATGTTTACCACCCATGAGTACTTCAATAGGCGCCTTATTTTCAAGATTGCGTCTTGGCAATCTATTCATAATATAGTTTGCTGTAGAGAGAGCCTCATTCCAAAAACGTTCAGGAACTTGATTTTGAAATAATAAAGCGCGCGTCACTTCAAGTAGATGTCTATTTCTTCTTTCTGAAACTCCATTCTGTTGTGGAGTTTCTCTGCAAGTCGTTTGGTGTTCTATACCAGATTGATTTGCGAAAGACTCAAAGTTATGATTAACATACTCAGTGCTATTGTCAGTGCGAAAGATTTTAATTTTAGTTCCAAACTGAGTAGAGACCATATTATAAAAGATCTGAAACTTAGAAAACACTTCATCCTTGGACTGAAGAAAATAAATCCAACTTACTTTGGAAAAATCATCAATAAATGAAAGGTAATATTTGAATCCATTGTAAGAATCAATCGGGGCTGGTCCCCAAACGTCTGAATGAACTAATTCAAACATACTGCTGGAACAACTATCAGAGGAAGGAAAAGGTGGTCGGGTAAGTTTTGCATACCGGCAGACTTCACAAGTATTGCAATCAAACTTAATTTTAGGCTTCAAAATACTCATTACATAACTGGACGGGTGACCTAACCTGGAGTGCCAACGCTCCTCTTCATCTTTATTTCTACTGGCAGCAAGAGCCTTATTCACGCGATTCAAGTAATAGAGTCCATGAAATTCAGTCCCTTCACCAATCGTCGCCCCCGTGGTCCGATCCTGAAACACAACCTTTGAAGGCGAGAAGATCACATAGCAATTGTAAGCTTTTGTAATTTTGCTTACAGACATGAGATTAGAGGCTAATTCCGGCATATATAACGCATCAATCAAATTTTCTTTTTCAAAAAAACTGCATTTCTCCTTTACCACAGACCTTAATTTTTCCACCATTAGCAATAGTAACTGGTTTAATGTCAACACTATCTTTAATATTAGATAGTACATTTTTAAAACCAGTCATATTATCTGATGCACCAGAATCTATAATCCAAGAATTTTCATCTAAATGTGATAGGAAACTGCATGTACCTGGTCCGTCGTTGGTGTCCTTGGTGGCTAGGGTTGCAGTGTTTTGTTTTATAAAACCTTGCAACAGTTGTGATAATCTTTCCATCGTCACTGGAGTTTCCGATTCCTCATGAAAGGCTTGTGCTGCTCTGTTTGTCTTTACCATAGGACCCTGTTTTTTGTTAAGTTTCCAACATTTCTCCCGGGTGTGATTGTCCTTCTTGCAATAGGTACAGAAAAACTTCTTTCTCCCTTTGAAATCAGAGTTAGAAGATGTACCAATGTCTTTTTGTTTTGAAATCATAGCGGCTTGAGAATCATCATCATTCTTATTCAAAGGATTCATGACTTGACGACGGCATTCTTCACGCATGATAATAGAACATATTGTGTTTAACTTAGGAAGATCTGCAGTCATAAGTACCTGGCTACGAAGTTGTTCGTATTCTGGCCTAAGACCAGCCAACATTTGAAAGATTTTATCACCTTCTCTGTTCTTCGCAAGAGTTGCTGCATCGGTGGCTGCTGGTGTATAAGAGTCCCATTTATCCCAAAGCGCTCGTAATTGTCCAAGATATTCAGTATACGACATGTTTCCTTGCTTTAAATTATTGATTTCTTGAGTAATCTGATATCTTCTGGCAATATTGTATTGCTGACTAAAAAGATCGCGAGCAGCTTCCCATATTTCCTTCGCCGTTTCTAAAAAATAAAAACTTCGAGCAATCTTTGTGTCCATAGAATTTAGAAGCCATGACATAACTGTATGATCGTTTGACTCCCACTCCTCTAGCTTCGGATCTCCATCTGGTGGCTTTGGTTTACTACCAGTAACATGACCAAATTTTGCCTTTCCACTAAGGAAAAGTTTAGCAGACTTGGCCCATGTGAGGTAGTTGAACCCATTTAAAGGTTCGGTGGTCATTTTGAGGGCTGGGTTAGCACTTTCAAGCACATTCATTTGCTGATGGTAGGTTGCATTGTTGCTTCCTGAAATTCCACCTTCAGCCATAGAGAAAAGATTGATAAAAGGAAAGGCTCTTCGCTCCTCTCCGCCTCGGTGAAGCAGGTGCCTCAAACCGTGATGCGAGTCAAAAAAGACAAGGCAGACGGAAGATACCTCAACAGCGACCACCACACAAAAAGGGGTTGAAGGAGAAAAAAAGGGGCACAACTTCCGCCCAACACTCAGAGAACCGACGCAGACAGAGCCCAACTTCTTTCACGCTCAGAGTCTCTAGCAACAAGAGAAGAAGACGGCTGTGGCGGTGACGAACTGCACGGCCGGGAGGAGCCTGATCAAGATCAACAGCTGCCCGATCGAGCTGGTCCAGCCGGAGATCCTCCGGTATAAGGCCTTCGAGCCAATCCTCCTGCTAGGGCGCTCCCGGATCCTCCTGCTAGGGCGCTCCCGGTTGGGTTGTTGAGAAAAGGTGGGCTCCCACCGTCTGCAAGACCAGGAGGCAAGGACACCTCGCGCGGGACAGAGAGAACTCCCTCTCTGGTGGAAGCGCACTAGCCACCAAGAATTCTGATCTCGCCGCGGCCAAAAACAGAGAGCCGACGGGGAGGAAGGAGCAGCAGCAGAAAAGGGGCGAGGAGCAGAGACGCTCACCGCACCACTAGCTCTGATTTCGCCTCAAGCAAAAACAGAGAGCCCACGGGGACGAAGAAGCAACAGCAGAAAAAAGGGGTCGAGGAGCAAAGACGCTCACCGCACCACTAGCTCTGATTTCGCCTCAAGCAAAAACAGAGAGCCGACGTTGGTTGAAGCAGCTACTTCTTCTTCTCAAACCAGAATAGAGGATGGTCCTCAAGAAGTTCCTCGAAAGATAGAAACAGAGAGACCGAACCCAGAAAAAAACTTGCTGGAAAAGATGCCAATGGCGAAAAATTTCTCACCGTTCTTCTTTGAATGTCTCTTCTTTGAACCTGGCTCTGATACCATAAAGAAAAGAAGAACGCAAGCTAGAGACAATCATATACGTGGTTCGGCATTCAATTGCCTACGTCCACGGGAAGGAGGAGCTCTTATTGAATGAGAAATTTTTCTGCTACACTCGTTACATGGTAGAGCATCAATTTATAGAGAGTGTAGATGCCGTTACAATATATGCATATTGGTAAGTAATAACGAGGGAAGGAAATCAATAGAGATGGCAACCACTGGAATGGTAACCATCAAACTTGGCAAGCCAACACCAAGAAAACGCCTCCAAGGAATCAACAGTCATCTTCAATCATGAATTGGGTTTCCCATTAAGGCTCCTCCTTCCGTTAACCGCTCAACAGTTACTTTAATTTATGATCAGTCAGTCCCTCCGTGACATCAGGACACCAACCACCTGTCGGCTTATATGCCTCAACTAGAGATACAGGAGAGTTTATTCATGGGGTCTTCACATGGAGCGTATGACCTACGTGAAGCAGCAGCGAACAAAGAAAAAGGGCAATGAAAATCATGAGCAGGGAACGAAGAAAAAGGATCACGAAAAATGGACTTGCAACTTCTGTTGTTCGCATCTCCTTTACTTCTTAGAAAAAATGATCAGAAAGCATATGATCCGAAGTTGCAGAAGGCCGCTGGCACGACTTGCAGTACAAGCAATCAAGATGTGAATCCAATCGACGTTTTCATCCACTGAGTCAAAGCAGTGGATGCCCATTCACCGACCCGACATTCTTCAAACTTTTTGTGCTTTTTCGTTGTTTGTTTTGTCTTATCATCACCAACTCCTTTTCTTTCTTTTTCTAGCGTTTTATGAATCAAAGATGTCCTTTTGTTTATTACTTCTTTTCATACACCGCCAGCTGATCTCCCGCAGTAGAGCTCAACATGAATGTTGAACTTGAACTGCCAATTTTTACGACAACGGCACCACGAAAAAACAAAGATGCCGGTGTCGAAATTGTTATTATAAAATGTAACCCTTCATTTTATACTTCATATTTCCGGCCGGACGGTGCCATTCGGTAATAAATGCCGGCAATAATGTTCGCGCCGCTGTCGGAAACGATTGAACAGTACTCCTATGTATAATTAACTGTACCTCGATCGATAACATCTGAAAAACCCATTTTAAAGCTCGTGAAACTACGACATACGCACTTAATTTAGATTTTAGAAAATCTTTTTGACATCTTAGCGACATTTATACTGTCAGATTTGAAAAAGGGAAAGAAAATTAGTTTGTGCTCATATTCTCATCTCGACATTCTCGAGAAAGGGACTTTTATGTTTGTGATTGGATTCTCCGTGTACGAAAAAAATCCGGAGACGGAGATTTGCTCAGTGAGCTAATTGCAACGAGCTAGTCAATATTCATATGGGCATTCATATGCCCCATCTTCTCAAGAGCCCTGAAACTTTACGTTCCCTAACTAGTACCATGGCTTGCGTTGCTCAAATATCGAGCTAAATCATGGAATCTGAAAGGGTACGTGCTGCTTGAGTTCCCGGGGTACATCCATCGATCAAGCTATTTAATTTATATTTTTAGTCCAATATAATTATTAAATCTTATCATTCTCCCATCAACCTTCGTTCAATGCACAGATTAACTTGAACTTCTGGTTTTTCTTTTCGTGTAATCCACTGCTTTGCTCTATAAGCGATTATTCGTCATGCATGCTTTAATTAATGACGTTCCTTGCTCAAATCATTGAAATCTACAAGTGCTTTCGTATAAAAGAAATGGGAGAGAATATTCTAAAGGTTTGAAATAACGCACTTCTCCATGTTGAAATCTAGTGTCTAGAACAGATAACCTATAAGAAAATGAAATGAAATGTTTATTTATATCAAAACCATCTTTGGTCATAGACTCTAATATGAGATAGCCTCACATTCATTATGATTTTCTTTGAAAAAGAACGGAGCATTTTAATTTTTATTTACAACCAGTAGTACTGCCGATCGAAAAAGAGCCTACCTTTTTCACTGCCCTAGCTTTAGGTTTAGTCATGACTTATGATATTAATTATGTTTTCTTATATAAAACCACAGATGCTTTTTTACTTGAAATTAGGATAACGATGAAAAAAACATTAACTACAGACCCTTTCTTTTGCCAGTGAAGATCCTCTTAAGAAAATCCGAAGCATGAGGCCGGTCGAGTAAATTTGACGTAAAACTAATTAAAGGATAGGCATGAAGTGAAAAGGATTTCGAAAAATAGTATACATAAGTTTTTTAATGACGTATGAACCCGTCTCAGTATTTGCCGAAGTGTTGCCTAGACAAGCACATTGTTTTTCTATTTCAGCCTCTTGAGTAGTTGAATTGCGTCGGATGCGTGCAGCATATTGATTCCTCACATTGACATTGATGTGCAGTAAACAGTGGTAAGTCTTCAAAAATTCCAATGGCGCACGCGTCACGTACGCAAAGTACCGTGCTGATAAGATTCGAAACTTGTCAAGCTTTTATATATATATATATATATATATGTGTGTGTGTGTGTGTGTTTGTATGTATGCATAAAAGCTTATATATATCTACGGGCTTAGATTTGACATTGCACGGGCCATCTTTCTTGGTCAAGAGATGGAAATATCTGTAATTAATGTGAAGGTGGCAGGTGCAGGATAGCGTGAGGAATGAACTTTTGGGACGTAGAGAAATGGTCGGGACCAGACCCAGCGAGTCATTGGACTTGGATTGTTCATCTTATGCCAACGTCCGGGTCTTTCTTTATCTTTTTTTTCTTTTTTGTTTCCTTCATACTCTTCGTTTTATATGTCAACTCTTTAGTGATTTTATATGTATACCATACCCTATCCAAGTCTTAATGTAACCTAAAACTCGTGGGACAACGAGAACTTATTCACCCCCAAAATATTTTAGGCCATAATTAGGGACACGATATATATCAAGTTGCATGCAGTTGGCAAAGGCACATATTACTTATTCCTATAATGAATATCGCATGACCATTTAATTAATCAGTTGTCCCTAAAAGTCAGAATTTGAAGTGTAATTAGTGCTCCTGATCACCTAAAAATTTCCAGGACTGTTGCTGACACAAAAGATCCACAAGTTGGACGATAACATGTGGAGATCCTAGCTATAAGCTAATGGGCTTTTGGAAAGAGCCGATGACATAACAAGAAATTCTGAATTATTGCGTGGTTAAGGAATTGAAACGTATCAAATGTTCAGTAGGATTTTTCAATATCGCATGTTATATTTTCTGGCATGTTGAAACTGTAGGTTACTTGTAAGAAATTAAGGTCAAAAGGCTTCTGGATTAAATGTTAAAGGGAGGAAGGGATTGTGGCTCCTTTTGTATGCCCTTTCTTTTCTTTTCTTTTTGGGAAATCAATGGATGCCGTGGATGCGCGAGCTTTCGAGACTTTAGAAAATGATGACAGCTAATTGGTCTGCTTGGATTAGCTGGGAGCTGCAACCAAGACAATTTGACATATATATATATATGACGGCCATGATCCGAAGCACGAGTTGGACCAAATCGTTGTCGAACGTCAGTATTAGGAGATAAAAAGGACCGGGAACAAGATAAACGACAGGATGACTTCAAATATGTATAAAAATATATATATATACTGTGAGCCCGGATGATCTCATTGTCATCATCAAAGCAGGTCATAGATTTCAAAGAAGAAGTACGAAACGCCAACTTACTGTATTACTTCACAAGACGTTAGAGATTATCCTGCACAGATATGGACGTCTGTGCTCTTTTTGTCATCTATACTAAAGTCTTGGTGAGAGAGAGAGAGAGAGATGTAGGTCTTTTTTTCTTGAAAATGTCAAAAATCAAATCTCCCCAGAAGAAGATTTGTCCAGAAGAAACAAGCATTTAGTCAATGGGTTCATGAGATTCGCTCAATGGGCCAGCTGAAGCCACCGCTCTTTGAATTATGGAACGGCTTTGGAGCCTTTGAGAGAAGTCATCGAACTCTTCTGTTGAGGGACATTATGTGTAAGTTTACTCATTGAACATCATCATCAAGCAAACGTTATACATGAGGAGCGTATAAAGACTCTGAATGTGGTGCGCTGTTGAACTTCTCCAATTGTTCTGTCAGGTTCATGTATCCCTGAGTCCACACCTGTTAGCGTAGATAATTTAATTTCATACTTTTTTATAAGAACGGTGACTCAGGCTTTTAAGAGTTACCTATCCATCTAATTAGGACACCTGATTGACAATTAAAGAGAGAAATAGAAAGAAAAAAAGTAATAAACGTTTTAGTCATCTAGTATTACTCTCTACTTTTTTCTCTTTATTTTTTTTCAACCATCATTCTGTTTCACATAGACAGCGCTGGTGAAAAGGCCAGATGACTCTGGATAGTAAGAATCATCCTCAATATATATATATATATATATATATATATATATATATATATATGACCAGACGCCTCATTAGAAAATATATAATGACGTACCAACCAATTTAAGAAGATGGATACCAGTTTTTTCATGTTCTCGACCGTTTTCCAACAGCCTGTATGTGTATATGCTCCATGTCCCCTTACACATTAATTCGTTGTCAGCAGATTTGGTGAATGTCTAGAAAGCTTAATAAGATAGTGCGAACACAATATTTGGTTGGTGTACGTAATATTTGTTATCTGTCGGTCAGTACCGAACGAGAGGTCTTGCTTCTAAATTATAAAATGAAGAACCGGATCCAGAATAATTAGTAGGCAAAGGATCAAACCTGAAACTATAAATTGCAAGAATGAGGACACTGGATCGGGGCAAGTGCCAGGTAGACAAGGGTTGGTCCTGTTGGAATTGTTAGATGGATTGAGGATCAATCTACACCTTAAGAAGAAAACCGGAAATTCATTTGAAATCCAACAGTAAGCGTTTATGTGGTGAATGAGCTATTCTTTGAGCATTGCACACTGCGTACCTGTAACTTTGCATACAAATGAGAAAGAGAGAATGGGAGAGCATTGAGACTAATACTGCAGCACTTTCACGTAAAATTGTAACAATAGCCTGTCATTGAAGCCCGTGCGTTGCTGCAAGCTCTGCCACTAAAACGATAAGATGACTGACATGGATTTTCATGACTGGCGAGTAGCGATGGCTCTTTCCTTACTAGTCTTGAACTTCTAGCAATGCTCTACATCATCTTGGTTGCTGTCGAGAAAGAAGGGATCAGATCTCTTATCAAGATCGACTACATTTTCTATGGATAATAGATTAAGATAGAAATTGATTATGTTGATCATAATCTTGTATACCAAAAATCTTGTAAAAGATATCGTTTTTTGTACTATAAATGTTGCTCAAAGAAATCAGTAAAGCAATGAAGTTCTCTCTAAGGATCTTCTCTTCAC
>JAANDH010001414.1:7431-49607 GCA_011799765.1 Nymphaea thermarum
TATATATATATATATATATATATATATATATATATATATATATATATATATATAGATGGACTTACGTCATGTTCACCTTAGTGAAGAACAGAATTTATGACGTATATGATACGCTTTTTTAAGATGAAAGAACACATCTTATTGAAAAAATAATGACCTAAAAGCGGTCTGCCTGGTCTGTCTGTAAGAACTGACATGATGAATCCTGTCAACACTTGAGTGGGTGCAAACTTAAATTGGGCAGGAAACGAAAATATTCCTCTCCAAATAACATTGAACAAGTTCGCAATCAAGTTCTGTTTTTCTACCTTTCAAAACTTTTGTCCAGGTGTGGTTTCTACTTTGTATGTTAGTTACAAAGGGTGTTTTTCTTTGGTAAAAAAAAAAAAGTGACTCATGGATTTTCAACCAAGCTGAGAACATTTCTGCCATCATATCAGATGGAAAAAAAAATTGTATACAAAAATCTACAGTTCTTTTTGGGGAATCGTGTCATCTTTCCTGCGCCTACATGGGAAGAGGACGTGGCTGAGCTTCGGTTCTGTTATCCATGTATGTTCTCTGCAATTTCCTCCTTCCAATTTCTGACCGGCCCGGGGCTTTTGATTTCTTTCAGGAACATTACATTCTTTTTGGGCATGACCGGCAGACGCTTTTTTCAGGCAAATCATTCTTGGCCTGCAAAGACTGAAAGCCTCTTACTACAAGTCATCCTCTTTGCAGTTCCTTTTCAAAGTGTTCAGACTCAATCGCTTTAGCCTGGAGGCGCAGACGCACACAAAAATGTACAAGGGCAGTCATCATCTCCAGCAATAATTCGAGAGGGCCACAAATGCTTTTCTTGACATTCTCATATGTTAGCCAGTTCGTGACATAATGAGGCTGGCGCCATCACCAACCTATCCAATACATGGCCATGCTAAACTTCGCTGTCAACATCATCGTCTGCTTTCTTAGATGACCAATTTCAATTTCTTTCACGAAAGAATCTCTGTCGCCGTCATTTCCTCCCAAAGCTGCATTTTCTTGAACACAACCTTTTCCAAATCTTCCAATTTATTGCTGTGTTAAATAACAGTGAATGTAATTAGATGACTCACGGCTTGATTTCTTGACCACAACCCAAAGCTCGGTACTGTAACTAATGAGATATATATTGAGCAAGAAGCTCCTTGATTGCGTCTGTTGTCAGACCATATGCTAATTTTTCCTTACAAACTTGATAAGTTTATAAACGTCAAAAGCGCAAGACCTATTTGAGATTGTGGACAAAAGTAGGTCATTAGAAGTCCAGGTGAAAGAGAGGGTAACAACCCACCCTTAGTAAAAGGGACCCAAACGCCGAACCTGGTTATATGTGTCTACACTAAATTTTGTTATGCCAATATGGTTATGATGAAAATGCCCTTCAACCACATAGAAAAAAAAGAACTTTTCGGCAAGACAAAAATGAAAATAAAAAAAGTAGAAAGATTATAAATGACATCTCTTTAAAAAAATATTAAAATGTTTCCCTACCTTTAGGGCGCATATATGTTGTGTGCCCATAACGGCGCACGCAATTCAATCTACCCAAGGACCTCTTTCGTTCCTTTTGCTTCTGGGTCTTGGGTTGACTCGGTATCTGCAATTGGCAAGGCTGCAACGTTGAGATTAGGTAACGATGCTCATTATCCTTACTGGCAAACAACGACCCCTCACTCTCCTTAATAATTAGGCAATTTAATTGATGGTATTTGTTGTTCAAGGAAGGAATGGTCATTGGAAGCGCACTTAGTTGCAGTGAGTTCCTCCGTGCATGGTTGGGCCCGATATAGGTCCGTGTTTGTGGCAATGCTGTATGAGCTATCATGCATGGAACTTGACTACTTTCCCGCATGCTTCACTTGAAAATTAAATTTGTTTAATTTCTTCAAAACCAGTGAGCTTAGGAAGTTTGATCTGTTCACCTAAATGGCGATCTTTCTCTGTCATGATGGGGAATGGGCTCTCACGTCTTCTCTCGCTCTATAAAGACCATAGAAGATTGCACCTCCCATCTCAATACCGTTGTTGTTCACATCAAATCTGCTTCCAATATTGTTTTAGTCCAAACTACAGATCTTGTGCTTCCAGCTTTCTCGTACTTGTTTGTCCACTCTCTCTCTCCATGGCAGCGGTTACGCCCAGCAAGCCACCAACTTCTGCTAATCTCATCACCATTCTAAGCATTGATGGGGGTGGAATAAGGGGGATCATCCCAGCGACGATCCTCAGCTTCCTTGAGCTACGACTTCAGGTACTACTGCTCCATTACAGCAAAGATCATGGGAGGAAACTGTTTACTCGTATTTGTGGAGTGAACTAAATCACGCAAATTAACTCTGGTTTCATCATGAACAGGAGTTGGATGGAGAGGACGTGAGGATTGCTGATTATTTCGATGTCATAACAGGGACAAGCACAGGAGGCCTTGTGACCGCCATGCTCACTGCACCTGGTCCAGACAACCGACCGCTTTATGCAGCCAAGGATATCGTTCCTTTCTATCTGCAGAATTGCCCAAATATCTTCCCTCAGTCTAGGTAATTAGCCTATTAAGTATAATTTGCTCCATCAAGCAAAGGTGCAAGTTAATTGTAGTTCATTGTATAACGATATTTCTTTGCGCCATTCTCTTGAGGAAATGTAGTGGCCTATGGAGCAACATCAAGAAGCTCATCTCTGCAATAACAGGACCAAAATATGACGGCCGATACCTCCACGAGCTGATCAGGAGAAAGCTTGGAGATACCAAGTTGCACCAAACGCTGACTAATGTGGTCATCCCAACGTTTGATATCAGACTTCTTCAGCCTACCATCTTCTCTTCGTATCAGGTTGCCGCCATTAATTATTCCCCTCAAGTCTCAACTCATGATCACATAATAATAATTATTATTAATTCATAATCTGCTCAGATATATGGAAAGACATGTCAGTTTTTAATGGTGGTTTGTTTGTTGTTGTATTGCTCAGCTGAAGAGCGACCCTTCTAAAGATGCACTGCTGTCTGATATATGCATCAGCACTTCTGCTGCTCCCACTTACCTCCCTGCCCACCATTTCGAAACAAAAAATGGAAAGGGAGAGACCCTTAGGAGCTTTGATCTTGTTGATGGAGGCGTTGCCGCTAATAATCCGGTGAAACTCTAAAACCTTTTTTCAAATTTTTTTTCATGGAATTGACAGGATGCTGTCCGGTGGGAGCTTATCTATCCATCGTTATTGAGAAAAAAAAAATGCAATCGCAGACAATTTCTGCATTTAGGTTCCAAAACATCTGTCGAGTCCTTTCGACAGAGACATAGCATGGATATGATATAATGGGCAAAATCCTAAAAGTGAGTAATTAATACTTTACATGCATGTGACTTAGATACGAATTTTTCAAAGAATGAAATGGCCTAGTGTTCCGTGTGCCTTGAACCCCGCCTGAGAAAATAAATACTTTTCATATTTGAGCCTTCATGGAATAGGCCATAATTTGTGCAGTTATGAACAAAATGGTAAAATACTCCCCTGTCTGCGAATTTCTTTCCTGGGAAAGAAGTGAGAGAAAGAAGAAGAGAAGGAGACCTTTCGGCTTGCCATCTACAGTTAAAGCTCCATTTTTGATTTAGAGGTATTAGTTAAGGTACTTTTTCTTATATTTTTTCCTTTCAAGAGAGAGAAAGGTATTATTTTCTTCTCTTTGGGTTCTTTCTAGGACATTATTCGGTTTGGGTTTTGAGGGATTTATTGTATTGCCTCTTATAGTCTTTCTTTGATTTGATTAATAGTGGAATCATACTCCTCCTTTGCCCGTGGATGTAAGCATGCATATTGCTGAGCCACATATATCCTGTGTTGGTATATTCCTTGCGGTTTACTTTTGCTTTTTGTTAGATAATTTCTGCGATAGATTACTTTTATTGGACAATATTATTTGTGTTAACATCTAGAATTTCCAAAGTTTTGAATGTGCATGCATATGTGGAACTTGCTGACATATTTACAGCATTTGTTAACGACCTCTTGTTCTATGATTGAAGACCTTGGTGGCCTTGAGTGAAGTTTCTCGAGAAATGGTCAGAGAGAATCCGGATTTTTTCACAGCACAACTCAAGCAGGAAAGGTTTTTGGTCATCTCTCTTGGGACGGGATCTGCCAAAAATGAGGAAAAATATAGTGCTGCATCAGCTGCAAGATGGGGTGCAATGAGATGGGTGTTGAATGGCAGGTGCAGCCCTTTAATCGAAACTTTCGTTCAATCAAGCGCTGACATGGTTGATTTCCACCTCTCCATGGCCTTCCAAACACTTGGTTCACAAAACAACTATCTGCGAATCCAGGTAATGCTTAATTTTCCAAGGAGAATTGGCCTCTTTATCATCTACCATGAACCTCAAGGACAAAAAATGATGTTTTTTTTTCCTTTCATCATGAGCACATAACAGTTATATACTTGAGAGTGTTTCTACTAATCAAAATCTAGAATCCAAATTTTGGTGCTACACTACAAAAACCTAGGCATTACAGGCGGCGGTTTTACTGACGTTTCCTTTCATCATAGGTGAAGATAGTGTCGATAAAAATCGTCACCGACACAATGCTCAATGAGTAAGTGTAGGTGTCTAAGTAAATAGATATCTAAGTAAACATCGGTAAACTTTTATATCGACACTTATCCTGAACGTCGGTAAATTTTTAACCAATGTTCACAAGCGTCACTGCATGGGCACCCGATATTATGTAGTCACATCATTGGTTGCACCGTGGCCGAAAGTAAAATTGGTTTCTAATTCTTTGCTTTTGTTTAAACTTTGCGAAAACTGATATGGAATATTGATGACCTATGTTATACCAATTGAACAGCAACCGAAAAAGCTAGACGAAACTTCTTTTTGTGACCAGGATGGAAACGTGGCTGTTAAAGGAATAAGGGAACTTGTTTCTTCATACTAATGGGCCAAATTTATTGAAGATATGATTCGATGTCTTTATGCAAGATGTTAATATTATCTTATATATTTAACCCAACTTGCATTGTGGAGACAGGATGACAATTTAAGTGGAGATGCAACATCTGTTGACATATCAACCGAGGAAAACCTTGTCAACTTGGTAAAGGCTGGAGAAGCCCTCTTGGAGAAGCCAGTTTCACGTGTGAACTTGGAGACTGGTGTGTTTGAGCCCGTAAAGGGTGAAGGCACCATCAAAGATGCACTAACAAGGTGGGATGGGGGAGACTCTACACTACTGCTCCATTGGATTTCATTTAACTGTATTGTACAAACACTCTTATAAACTTCTAATTTGTAGGTTTGCAGAGAAACTATCAAAAGAAAGGAAGAGTCGCCTCATGGTCGGATCAACAAGTGAAACATCACCAGGATCACAATGCTTCTGAGTTTCAGAGCTTAACAGGAAAACCAACGAAGGAAACACATCTGATCTCTTGGCCTCCTATTCTTCGCGGCTGAGAGGCTTGCTTTGTATTTGCTTTGGTGTCTTATTCTTCTGAACTTTTCAATTGTTTAACTTAATGCGTTCAAATTTTTGTCATAATCAACTGAAAGTCGTTGGCTATAGTGAAAAATATTCTCGTTCAATACCTAAACTCCGGATTCATCTTTTCTCATATTAAACCAACTGAGAAGTTTCCGTAGTTATCTTTTGATCTACTTTGAACAGCTAAGGATGAGAAATGATGAAGAAGCTCCCAATCATTAGAAAACAAGAAAAGAGAAATAGATAAGGAGTGGTAGGTTTCCTAGTCCCATACGATTTAGTTGCCAGTCGGACGTTCTTTCTGCTACTGGACGGCCTACGCCACGTATATATATATTTTTAGAAAGGCACAAACGCATGCATGTCCGTATTCTCCAATACTGTCGACCATCCGTCATCAAAATAAACAATGGAGATTTTAGATAAGTTCAAAGCAAATGGCAACGCTTGATCAGCAGTGATTGAATGATGACTGTAGTTATAGTTGTCATTAAGGACCTCAAATGAAGATCATCTATTTTTTTAATGAATGGTTATCATTTGAACTTTTTCAACAATGCTTATGTATTCATTAAAATAATTTTTTATTTTTTTAATCATGCCACTCCTTTTCCACTGCCTCCATCCGCCTTTTTCCGTCGTCTGATGACGGTGCTCAGGCTGACGGACGGCGCCGGCCGTCAGCCTGAGCACCGCCAATGAGGGCGAGAGAAGAATCCCCCTTATCCTCCATTCTGTCGTGGGAAGAATGTGGGGAAGGGTTTGCTTCCCCCACCGCCGGACGGCGGCCCCCTCCCCACTCTCAAGTACCTCTATTTAAAAGGATGGTGGACTCTCATTTCTTTTTCTTTGTATAAGTTTTTTATCATACTTATGGCTGCCGGCCGACCGACCAACGGGCACCGCCATCAAGCAATGAAGGGAGACATCCCTCTTTCCTTCGCTATCGTTCAGAAGAAGGGGGAGGAGTTTCTCCCCTTCTGCAGGCAGTCGGCCGGCACTGCCCAGTAGTTAGTCACCGTCGAGCAGTGCCGGCCGACGGTCCGGCGAGAGCGGGAAAAACGTCTCCCCTTTCCTCTGAATAAAAGGAAAGGGAGGAGAGTGAGGGAGGGGAGGAGGAGGAATGGGGAGGGGTTTCTACTCTTCCTGATGGCCGGCGATGACGCACAGAACGTCGGCCGGTGTTGCCCGATGGTCCGTGACCATTGAGCAGCACCGGTCGACAGTCTGAACTCCCCTGTTAACTGACAGGAATGAAATGGATGAAACCCCTCTTCTTCCTCTTATTTCTCCTTTCTTTCCCTTCTTCCTCTCCTCCTCCGTTCTACGATTTGACAAAAAAAAAAAGAAAAAGAAAAATACACTAAAAAAAAGAACAATGAGACCCTCCATAGGAAAGATGCAGGATTTTCATTAGATGCCGGTAAATAAGTGTCATTTAAAATCTTACAATCAATTATATAATATATATATTCGAACAGAAAGCCCACAAAATAGACGTAGCAGATTCTCACAAGTTGCAAACATAATATATTTAATGTTCATTATAAAAATGAGGAACCCATTGATTGATGTAACTGACCGTTTGGATGGCGAAATCCTCTAACCGTTGCGAAATCCTCCAACGTTTCACAGCACACAGTATAATGTAATACAATGGATAACATATATAATCAATGCAATAGATTATCGTATTGAACACAAATGGAATAGGATAACCTCTAGCCCACTGGTTCTTAATCTAATCCACAAAATTAAGGGTCAGACGCCTCAAACAGAAAACGTTGCAACTTGCAAGAGGGAAGACAATTAGTCAAAGATGAATGGCTGTAGGTGCACAGGCCGATAACTCTAGCCGTTTATTAAACAGTCAGTCTCGTTGAAGGCGTCAAATTAAACTTCAAAAAAGAAAAGTGAGTGGGAAGACGTAGAAACGACAAGGTGTGGGGGTCGTCCATCAGGATTGAACGGAAGAGAGATGGAGTTCGGGGAGAGTCTGGTTGACCTCATCAGTGGATGATCACCTGCAAGAAGAAGGCGGCTTTCGATTGTTGCTTGCTTCTCTATAAATACCAACAGAAAAAATGCTTCATATGGCAATCCCCTTCGATCTTCCAGAAAGCCTGCCGTTCTCCTCTTACCACCTCACCTATACAGTACTTGCTCTTCCGATCGAAGCTTTGAGATCACATCCCTCCCTCTCTCTCTCTCTCTCTCCCTCTCTCTCTCTTTCACACACACACATATATTTGTAATTTTATATCTTGAGTTCAGAGAGATCAATCATGGCTGCAACATCACAAGCTTCTCAGTTAATACAGCCACTGACCTATGGAAAGATGGTAACCATCCTGAGCATAGACGGTGGTGGAGTCAGAGGAATCATCCCAGGGACAATCCTCAACTTCCTTGAAGCACAACTTCAAGTAAAACAACATTAGCATCCCCTCCTCTCTCTCTCTCTCTCTTATATATATATATATATATATATATATATATATATATATATATATATATATATATATGGCCTGTTTCATTTCATTTTTTCTTTTTTCGTTCTGAGGTTTTTTCAACGGTTGAACTCTCTTTCTCTGCAACAATCAACCCCCCAAGTTCATCATCATACGAGTCATGAATCCCGTCTACATTAGGAAGATGTTGTTGAAATAGTGCATTTTTCATGGCATAAAAAGCTCCATGTACCTTATTACTCTAAGCATGTAGGGGGGATTTTATCTTGGGAATTCGGAACCCAAAAGATCTACAAGGTGAAAGCTTCGTTTTGGGGATCTTTTCTCTGGGATTCGTGACGGAATTTATCATGTATAGATTTTCTCGACCTTCCTCAATCAAAACCGATAGTTAAGAAAATGATCCTTCTTTGTCAACTTCAAAAAGGAAAAAGAAAGAGCTAATAGCTGCCGATTTTTTCTCATGAACAGGAATTAGATGGCGAGGATGCAAGGATTGCTGATTATTTCGACGTAATAGCAGGGACAAGCACGGGAGGTCTCGTGGCCGCCATGATTGTGGCGCCTGGTGCAGACAACCGACCTCTCTATGCAGCTAAGGATATAGTCCCCTTCTATCTGGAGAACTGCCCCAAGATATTCCCTCAATCAAAGTAAGTCTTGTTACAGTTTCTCATATATTAACCAATTTAAATGTTAGGCTTGGCAGTAAGATATTTTTTATGTTCAGTTGCTTCGTATATATTCCGATTTTATTTATTTGTTCCGCGAGGGAATGCAGCGGCCCGTTGAACAAGGCGAAGGAGCTCGTATGTGCATTCGCCGGACCAAAATATGACGGTAGATATCTCCACAAGCTCATCAAAGACAAGCTTGAAGACACCAAGTTGAATCAAACATTGACCAAAGTGGTCATCCCAACATTCGACATCAAACTTCTTCAGCCTACAATTTTTTCATCTTGTCAGGTAACAATCATGATTATGACCAGCACCATATGTACTCATAGCTTCGTTTACAAGATTTATTGCAGAAAAGGAACAAAATCAAGATCATCAACATACAGATTTTTTGGGGATTGAAGCTTTTCATTTCTGCTGCCTTTTCACAGCTCAAAGATCCTGCTAAAGATGCACTGCTATCAGACATATGCATCGCCACGTCTGCTGCCCCCACGTACCTTCCTGCACACGCATTTGTAACCAAAGATGAAAAGGGAGAGACTCTTAGGAGCTTCAACCTTGTTGATGGTGGTGTCGCCGCTAATAATCCTGTAAGTCGACCCTAGCCGTTCTGATCCTCATTATGTTCTTGCAAACAAGGGTCCATCTGATTGTTTAGATCAAGCGAGGATTCACTAAGTTGATTGATTGGCATGACATTAGATCATGATTTTGGTAACATCTACAGGTCAATGCCTTACATGTAGTCTGGTGTATTTGATATATTTGTGTATTATCTCATCTCTGCTTTGGTGCAGACATTGGTGGCTGTGAGCGAGGTCTCACGGGAGATCTTCCAACAAAACCCAAATTTTTTCCCTGTTAAACCTACAGACTATGAAAAGTTTCTGGTCATCTCACTCGGGACAGGTGCAGCCAAGAAGGAGGGAAAATACAGTGCAGAGTCGGCTGCAAAATGGGGTGTCCTGGGATGGCTGTTGAACGGTCAGAGCAGCCCACTGATCGACACTTTCACTCATGCCAGCGACGACATGGTAGATTTCCATCTCTCCGTAGTCTTCCAAGCACTCAATTCCGAGAAAAACTACTTGCGAATCCAGGTATGCTAGAAATGCTTATCAATTGAATATTCTCGTTGGCTCTCAAAATTAAGGGAAAATAGAGGGAATAGATAGTGGAACCCTTCATTGTGAACACCTAGAAATGATATCGAGTATTGATAATCTCTTTTCTGTTGCTGCAGGATGATACTTTGACTGGTGATACTTCATCGGTTGATATTTCCACCAAGGAAAACCTAGAGAACTTGGTAAAAGTTGGTGAAGCCCTCTTAGAAAAATCAGTTTCACGTGTGAACTTGGAGACTGGTGTGTTCGAGCCCACTTTGGATGAGGGCACCAACAAAGACGCAATCATCAGGTATGGTTCTATATGCGATGGATTCTTGCATGCATGAACATGCACAGGGATGTGCTAGAAATCCATGCAGGATTTTTTGTCTCAGAGATGGGAAAGAGAGAGTTTGGCAACTAAAGTCCATGGATTTGAGATTCCAGGATGATTTCATTTCTTGGTGCATGAGTATTCCAGAACAGTGCCAAACATAGTTTCCCAGTTACTAATTTCAGAATAACTAACACTTTGTAAATTGTTCAAAATGTGAAGGTTTGCCAAATTGCTGTCTGAAGAAAGGAAGATTCGGCAACAGAGATCCCCTAAGTCTGCCCATTAAAGCTGCACTGGAAGTGTTTACCTGCAGGAAATGCTCCGCTGCTTCATCCAGTTACATCTGATATTCTTTGGCAAATATAATCATGCTGTTCATGTATATTCGTTCACTACTCCATTCTATGGAGTATAAAGTAATGACTCATTTGTATCTAAATGTGCAGATCAATGAAATATTAATTGTTCACAGCCATTTTTGTTACTGCAGTCAGTGCCTCAAACCTTGGGCACTGCATCGTGCAATTGGCAGAATATTCTGTTCAAGGGTTTGATATCACTGTGCCTCCTCAACCATCTGCCTAAACTAAACGCACCAGGAACTGGCAGGAAAAGGGAAAATGTAACGAAAATGACTAATGAGGTTTTGGTTGCAGAAAGGATCCCGGAATCCATAAATCGTCCTAGAAATGCCATTATAAGCAGGATAATCCAAAAATTACTTCAAATGGACCTTTGTGCTGAAACTTGGATTCCACAATGAGCTGACCAACTTGAGTCCAATTTGAGACAATGATCGAGCTGAGTTGATGCATTCAAAGGATGGAAGCTCGATTAGGCTCCTTAAGGACATATATATGACAATGTGTTGCAACTTATCACATAAAACATCTCTGCATTACAAAACTCTCTATGTTCTTGTTTGAAATGTGCAGTATCTTACAATAATAATTTTTTAAAAAGGAATGTTCTTGCTATTTTTTTTACTTTTTCTTTATTTTCATTTTTGTGCTTTGGGGTTATTTTCATCATTAACTATAGGGACGCACGAAAATTTTGTGCACCAGTATAAGCAGATATCTAGCAAAATGTGTCTGGTATGGGTGCCAATCAAACGCCCTCGAGTGCAGTTCTATGAGACCCTAAGTCACAGTGGTACGCCACATTAGTGGCTTACCACTTACCGGTACGCCGGTATGGTGGTACCGGTACGGCGGTATGGCCCGGTATGTTTGGATTTGGATCCGGGTCGGATCCGGATCCAAACTACATTATAACTTAAAAAATCAAAAAAATTATTTATGGTTTACTTTTTTTTTGTTTTTTTTTTACTTTAACATAAGAAATCTCATTAACAAGATGAAAACATTGATAATTTATTCATTATGAGCATCTTTTTATTGACATTTTTGTTACAACTTGTGGTTTAATTATATATAATAATTTATTTTTGAAATTAATTATATATAATAGTCACCGTACCCGTACCATGATTTAAAAAAATGCCGTACCCGTACCCTCGTACCCAAGCTCGTACCCGTACCCGTACCCATGTGACATAGATGAGACCCAAAGTTACATAATTACAAACCTAACTACTCCTGCCTTGTGGAAAGTGTGACCCCATGGGACATCGACTTACTACGTAATCATCACCAGAGCTCAATGCATTATTCATGTGTTTGGCCCCACACAGGTCATCACTGCATAAGGCTGGCTCTTACTTTTCAGCTTTTATGGCAAATTCTGCTTTTATCTCGAAGTGCACATGTCTTGCATCATGCAAAGATTCACAAGCTTGTGTGCATATGACACTTATGAGGCTTAGAAGTTAGGTCAAAGGTCCACATGTCATGCACCGAGAGCTCTTAGCTCTTGACAATGCAAGTAACCATCTTTTCATTTTTGGCCTAAAAGTATTGTTACCTTTAATTAACCTTTTTTGTCAGATCTATTTCAAGCATCACTAACATTTTCATTGTATATACAGAGCACCCAGGTTGAATCTTTTTTTTTTTCTATTTAGCAGGGACCACTACAATGTGATTTTCAAAATTTTCTGCTAAACTTTATATGGTGAATTTTTATTTTTTAAGACTCTGCCAGCCTTCTCTTTGCTGTGCCCAAGCCCTATGAGGATGAAGCATTGAAAATGCAAAAGGAAAAGGCCGAATGACAAAATTACCTTCGAAAAAATGAAAAATCCTTTAAACATAAATGGCTTGTCCATGAATCAAAATTTTCGTCCTTCCACCCTTTTAAGGAATTTTTTCTTGAGCAAAAAAATCCAAGGAATTTTTTTTTTCGGGGGACCAAACAACCCCCTTACATATAACCTGTTCTGGAAAAAATGAGACGGTCTAAATACAAAGAAAATTGGTAATCTAGAATGAATAATTCCCTTTTATTTATATGCCAGTTTTCTTCATCTCTGCATGTCACTTCGTCTTTGTCCTCTCCTCTCCTCTCCTCTCTGCACGCTAAGAAGGCAATGGACGAATACTGTTTCCACGCCTCAGTTCATCAAAACTAAGAAGATAAGTTTGATGACGAGTCGTTACGAAAGCTAGCAGCAGATAGGCTTTGATCGACACGACCAGCTCAGGTCGACGTCTTCTGCGTACTTGATTTGTTGAGGCTTTCAGAAACAAAACTAGACGATGGAGGTTTGAACCATCCGGATTAACTTGGTTTCACTTTCCAGGAAGGAGAGAGTTTGCAAGTCAGAATGGACGATCTTTCTCCCAACAATTTTAAATGCTGCAGATATCAAAAGCACATGAAAGGCATGGAAGAAAGAACCATGATTTTCGCCCTTGGTGTGCATGAATCGAGTTGATGGTCAAAGAGGAAAACCTTTACCGTTTGTTAACTAGATAGATCATCTTTAAATGATAACTCTTACTGCGATCATCACCAGGCGTCACATTGATAGGCACTCTGATATAAGAAATGAACCTTCCTGAGAAACTTAGGAAATGGAAGATGATGTAAGTACTAAAGAAATAGTTAAGAGTTAAGTTTTATTCGTCTGACCTACCATTTCCTTATAATTGTAGAAAAGAGACCTTCTTTTCTAATTAAGCACCACAGGTTTCACAAAAGCTGCCAAAAAAGATAAATTTCTGTTAACTTAAAAGAAAAAAATTAGTTTAGCTACAGTAACATGAATGCAACCCAGTGGTAGGATAGTTACGGGAAAAAAAATTGCAGATAACATGTTCTGCTTTTCAAGTTACTGGAACTTGGGTTTAAGCCTCGTTCAACAGTTATCAGGAAAAGTGTAGCTTTTATTAAGAAAATCACAAACAGTAGTCGCTTTTTTCATGAACCATGTTCAAGGCATGTCAGAAAGTAGAAATTTTTTTAGAGAAGCATTATCTTTTCTTGTCCGGTTAAAATTAAACTCGAGGAAATGGGGTTGATTATTCAATATTAAGTGCATTGGGTGCACCATGGCGTGTCTTTCTGTGTTAAGATATTGCTTTTATGGCATGTAGAGCAAATGGTGGAGGCAGATCATGTCCGAACTCGTTGGATTCAAATATTTAAAAATTAAAGAGACGTTTCTAACGGCCATGAGATGATCATCTCCTCCAGCTAGTCAAAGATAAACGGCTAGCGCAGTTTCGACGGAAGGCTGTTTCATTGATTCGGATGCGTCCTAGCCGTTGATCATCTCACCACCGATGGCGTAAACAGGGCATCTATCCGTCAAAGAATGTCCCGCTCGGGTTACTTAGAGCAGTTTTCTTGAGATTTCTATATTATTGTCCATTGCAAAGGTGGTTGACCTCATGATATCCTCATTATATCTTCAGGTTTTGAAATTTTTCTTTCTTTTTTTAGTTGAATCTGATTTTCGATCTCTTTGATTATTCGGATCCAAATGTTTATCATCCTTAACCATGAATGGGGAGATTGAACCAGCAGAGATATAAAGCGATGTAAAATTCATAAATCATCCAGGCAAGACCATGTTTATATTCATTCATTCAGACATCTGGACGCCAATTTTCAACATTACGGTCAATTTGGATCGAGAAAACATTAAAATAGTTAGAAGTGAGCTTCTAAAATGTGGCAATCTGCATTTGGATGGATGTCTACGGCCCATTTGGCATTAAGAATATCATGTGAGCATTCCATGAATTTATCTTAAATCTGAGGTAGATTAGATTTATAAGACAATTATTATTTGAATATTTCAAGAATTTACTCCAATTTTAAAACCGATTTATGAAACTCTTACACTTTGTTTATAATGCCAAACAGCTTCACTAGAATTAAAAATTTATGATTTTGAGTAAATATCATTCCCAGAGCTACGTAAATCCAAGTCAAAGCCAAGAGACGGATTTAAGTTTGACATGGATGAACTTCAGCAGATATACCAATCGTCCAAATTTGTGGGTGAAATATAAAAAGGCAGGGAATCCTCTACGCCTACGATCCTAATCAGGACACGCTTTGAATAAAAAACGTACGCGTGGCTGATGATGTCGATGGGAACAACGATCTGTAAGGTCCTCTCGTTCTATAAATAGCAACAAGCACTGCGATGTTCTTCTCTACCGAACATTCCCGCAGACACAGAGAACTTGTGACATTGATTAGTCATCTGCACACTCTGCAGCCTGAGGCCCAGCGGAAGATCTTCTCGACTTTTGATATCAACAAGCTTAAATAGCTAGCACAACCAACCGAGAGAGAAAGAGAGATGGCTGCAGCATCACAAGTTTCTAAAATCGAACTGCGACCTTATAATGGTAATCTCATTACAATTCTGAGCATTGATGGCGGAGGAGTCAGAGGGATAATTCCTGGCACCATTCTTAGCTTCCTTGAAGCACAACTTCAGGTAATGAAAAGTTGGGCATCCCCCTTCATTAGCTTCTAAATATATACTGAGTCTACGAGTTAAAGGAGGTCGCATGCTCGTGGTTTCTTGGTGAATGCGTTACCCCAGATTGCCATTCAGGTTAACCATTTCAGTAAGCTCTTGACATGCAATACAATAATAGTTGTCGTTTCCTTGTTGATATATTGCAAAGGTTCCATTGGTGCGAGTCTCATACATTGCGTTACCATATATATAGACAGATGGAAATCATTTGTGTGTTCTGACTCACACATTGTCATGTGGAAAATCAATCCTTCTAGATTAAAAAGGTAGCTATTATATACAAGTGTTTCTAAATATATATAAGAAAAGAGATTTTAGTTCATTAACTTATAGCTTATATGTAATGAAAAAGCTAAAGTTGTTTGAGCTATATGTGAGTGTCTATATTATGAAATTCATAAGAAATGGTCGATTTTCTAATTGTAATGAACAGGAATTGGACGGGAAGGATGCGAGAATCGCCGATTACTTCGATGTGGTGGCAGGAACAAGCACGGGTGGTCTGGTGACCGCTATGCTCACCGCTCCCGGCCGGAACAACCGACCCCTTTTCTCAGCCAAGGATATTGTTCCCTTCTATCTCGAACACGGTCCCAAGATCTTCCCACAGTCCAGGTAACTCATGCGGGGGTAAGATGCGATGCAGCCGACATCTGTTAGGCTGTTGATTATAGTAGTTCATATATACTGGTGGCCATGGGGTTGATCATGCAACTGATTATCTGTACTGTGTATGTGGAATTTCAGAGGCCCGTGGGGTATGATGAAGAAGCTGGTTGGTGCCATCGCCGGACCTAAATATGACGGCAAATATCTGCGTCAGCTCGTGAAAGACAAGCTTGGAGACACCAAATTGCACCAAACTCTGACTAATGTGGTCATCCCTGCTTTCGACATCAAATTTCTTCAGCCCACCATCTTCTCTTCGTTTCAGGTCCCTATCATTGTATCACCATAATCTTCACGAATGTAACAATAAGAAAATGAAACTCCAACAACAATTTCCTGTAGTTTACTCATTCTTCTTTTTTTCTTTTACCGGTGATTAATGCAGTGCACATTTAATTTTGTAACAAGAGTGAAGATCGAAAAACTATGCTTTTATTGATATGCTGTTGGAAATTCATATTAGAGGATTGAATTCGTTGTTTCGTGACTCAGCTGGCGAAGGACATCAGTTTGAATGCTTCCCTGCATGACATATGCATCAGTACGTCTGCTGCCCCAACGTACCTTCCTGCACACCAATTTGAAACCACAGATGAAAATGGAAAGACGCTTAGAAGGTTCGACCTTGTTGATGGAGGCGTGGCTGCAAATAATCCAGTAAGCTATCTAAGCGTTTGCACTAGAATAATCTTTGCATGCAAGAGTCTCTGAACATTAAGAACAGAATACATGAAAGCTCAAACTTATTGTTCAATAACTACTAGTATAATCTTTGCATGCGAAAATCACAACGATGCTTATGGCCTCATAAATAATGATACATGTTTTGAAATAATATCCTTCCTTCTTGAATGTGAAAATATTGTTGCTCAATTCAATAAGTTGAATGTTGTGGCCCCAACTCAATCCTGTTTCTCTTTTATTTCATCTGTTTCTCATCCTTTTTTAGTTGTTACGGTTCTACTATCTACCTTCCGTCTCTCCATTTTTTAATTTTTATCGTTAGTTTCAACTGAATGCATATTTGTTTATACGACTTCATTTGACGTTAATTTGATTTGTTTTTGAATCATATAAGAAAAACTAAGTCATTTTACTTTTCTTTTTTTACATTTAAAAGCAAGTTATACATCGTTATTTCTTTAAAAGAAAAGTTAACATAACCCAGTATGAGTCACCAAGTTGACCCACCAAGTTACAAGTCCAGACCGGCCGAGTCAGAGTCCCGAGTCACTGGGTTTTAAAAGCTTAGTTATGGGAACTTCATTGGCTGCATGAGTTCGTTCTTTCGATACAAAGTTACAAACATCCTTGGCTTGGACAGATATGTAACATTGGAAAACTCATTGAAAGTATTCAATTTGAATGAAAGTGTGAAACCTCTCTCAACAGCCTTCGCGGGATAAGTCCTTGTGGGATTTTTATTGAAGTTATGCCATTTCATAAAATGCATATTGGTGAAGAAGAAGATACATTCTGAGTGGGAAAAAAGAACGAAAAAAAAAAGAAATATCCATATATATTGTATGTATTTGTTTCTTTAAATATTTGACAATTATGTTTTGCAGACGTTGGTGGCAGTAAGTGAAGTTTGTCGCGAAATCTTCCGCCGAAATCCGAATTTCTTCCCAGTTAAACCTATGGACTACGGAAGGTTTCTGGTCATCTCTCTTGGAACAGGAACGGCAAAGATTGAACATAGATACAGTGCTAAAGCAGCTGCAAAATGGGGTTTACTGCGATGGCTTTTGAACGGTGGAAGCAGCCCTTTGATCGATACGTTCACTCATTCGAGTGGAGACATGGTCGATTTCCATCTCTCCGTCGTTTTCCAAGCACTTAACTCCGAACAACAATATTTGCGGATCCAGGTGAGTTACATATTCTTATTACACGAACCCTCATTGGCTCTGATAAGAAAACAGGAGAAAAGGGCAAAGAAAGCCTGCATTTGTAGCATGAATTAACAGTAAACTAAAAAATTACAACACTTGGTGTTAATGGAGATTAACGTAGTTAGGATAATGATCAAATAAATGAACTTGACCACAGGAACTATTTGTTTAGCGTAGATCAACTCGGTCGAATATATGCAGCTTACTAAGAAGTTTCATCTACTAAGAAGTTTCATCTTGAATTAGGATGACAGCTTAAGCGGTAGCACATCATCGGTTGACATATCGACGAAGAATAATCTAGCGAACTTGGTGAAGGCTGGTGAAGCTCTGTTGGAGACACCAGTTTCACGTGTGAACTTGGAGACTGGTGAGTTTAAACCCACAGAGAATGAAGGCACCAACAGAGATGCACTTATCAGGTATGCGATGGACTCCAGAGTTTCCTGTTTGATGGATTTCATCACTTACATGGGCATATCTGATTGCTTCTTCAATGTTAATATGGAAGCGACTCACTCTTGTATATTGTTGCTTTTAATTGAAGGTTTGCAAAGCTGCTGTCCGAAGAAAGGAAACTCCGGCAACTGAGGGCAGCAACCGCCATGTCCCACTGAATTGAAGACCCTGAAATTGTGTGTCATATATACGTTCAATTCTTTGTTGCAATTGGTTATTTAAAATTCTTTAATAATGTAACATTAATCTGTTGACGACGATTTGGTGTCTCATGAAATTTCGAGATGATCCATTAATCTGTTGACGACGAGGAAAATCATCCCTGTGAATCTGAACTGAAAAACTTTGCACCACATAGGCATTCCAATTCTGTTTCTCCCTTGGCCCTATCTGAATTATAAAATGTGGTCTTCAATATATATATATATATATATATGAATGCTAGCTTTTAAGAACGCTTGTTGCATCTCACTGATCCATAAATGAATTCACCCCAAAATGGTTGCTCACGTGGTCCACCAAGCTCATGGCGAAGCGATTCATGTCTCCACATTTAAATGCAGTTCTCCGTGTAATAAACAATTACAAATTTTGGAGCCAAGAAGGGTCGTTGAAGGGAGAATCGAGAACTGGAGCAGGAAAAATTTCAGAAGATTGAAATACATGTTTAAGCAAATTGAAATGTTTGCAAAAACGGTGGTCTGGATCGGCCCATTTTTTAGCAATTCGAATCAATATGAAAAAAACAAGTTTAAATAAATAAAAATATATCTAACCTTGCGTCTACTTTGAGTTGGCTGGATTTTGCCTTTTGAACCCTCAACATTTAGCTTATTGACCCATACGTGCCTAGACTGTGGGGTGATGAATATGCTAGGACATAAGAGGGAGACCTCTTGGTGTATGGAACTTGATCCATACTGGACACTCATGTGCCACTGTCGTGTCGCGTACAATGCGGGTTTTGCCCTAATCCTTATGTTGAGAGGAGGGCGGCCGCTTGTGAGTTGTTCTGGGTGTTCTTCAGAGAGAGAGAATACAAGAGATATGTGCGACCGTGGACGTAGGAGATTTTGCTCCGAACCACTTAAATCGTTGTCTTCTTCCTTGTTGCTTATAACCTCTTCTTGAGAGTGTGAGCGGAGTGTTTTGTGTGTTGTTCCTAACAAGACGGCCCCTTTCCTCTGTGCTTCCGGTGAACGTATCGATTTAGGCCTTTATCTGTAAATTCATCCCTCACTGAATTCAGCTGCTCTTCTGGTTCCTGGTTCAAACTTCAAAGGCCTGCTGGTGGTCGTGAGAAGCGAAGTAAATACCGTTATGCTTTATTACTCTGTTTGCTGTATACTTTTATGATTTTTTACACTGACAACGTCTTCATAAACGCGTTTTCTGCTTTTGGACTAATTTACAGTTCTTTCCATTAGCAAAGAAATAAAAAGGGCTCATGGCACTTGAACTGCATTGGTTGTCCCTGCACAACATAGCCATCATCATCTGCATTTTGAAGATCTTCTGAACTTATTATAAAATTTTGAAGACGAATCATGTCAAGCAGAAAATTGCAAGATTTTTTTTCAATTGCAATACCCCAGATTGTAGGAGTATATTGCTTGCAATGGGATGCTGTCCTCTTGTTATGCGTCCCCTAAGTTGAGGGTGAGTTCGATGTCAGATATTTCCTTTTTAAATAACCAAATCAAAGAATTTCAATTAAATATCTAGTGGCTTTAAAGGACATACCATGACTGGGCAGCAGCAAAATAGCTCAAGGAGTCATTGCCACAATTCGGTGTGCTGTTTTTTTGGACCATTGTCACAAAAAACATGTACCACAATGAATTTCTATGGTACAATACAGTAAAGTTCAATTTCAAAAGGAATATCTCGGTGATTTAAAAAAAAATATTTAATAAATCTTAAAAATTATAAAAAATAAAAATTTATATAAAAATGAAAAAAAACGTAAAAAAGAAAAAAACACATATAATATGTAGGACGGATATTATACGTGTTTTTTTATTTTTTGATGTCGTGCTTTTTACGTTTTATACGACTGACTTGTTTTTCATGTTTTATGAATAAAACTTGTTTTTTGTGACAATGGACCTTAAATTTGGACTGAAAATAAAAGCATGCATGAGATCGGAGAGTAAAGTAACATATTATTGGTCCCCAAACCTCAAAACAAACAAAAAATAATTTTGAGGTTGAAAAGTATAGCTTGGGAGTTTTACCCTGTAGATGGTTTTCCTCACAAAGTAAGTACTAATACGACCCTAAGCGAATTTTTTCTTGCATTTGGAATATCTAAAAAGGTGTTTTGCAGCGGTAATGTTATTAAATCCGACCTACTGGTGATTCAAATTGGATCCTTTTAGCATCAAATATGACTTTTAAATTTACATTAACATAGTTGGAGTGGGGTTTGATCGAAATTGGGATAAGAGCACTACAAACTTCAGGCCAAATTGAAACCCAGCTGTTCATAGTCTCCGACTCGAGGTCATAGAACTCTGGTTCATTCGGAGTAGGTTTTTAGAAAATCAAAACTTTATATAGATTTTGGAACTTGAATACATTTCTAGATTATGGAATCCTGCCCCATTGACTTCAAACGGAAGAGTGGCTTGTTTGTGGGTCCCACAAGTGCCTGGCAGGAGAAGCCGGCAAAGATGCGGTCATTGGTGAGATGCAAAGCCTACAACCAAAGGCGGAGCCAGGATTTAGTTTGGGGACGGGCTAAAAAATACAACCTTAAATTTGGGTAGGGCCAAAATGAATATAAATAAAAAAATACATTGAAGCCTGAGAAAGGTGAAAGTGGAAGGACATGGAATGACAAGAAAATTCGTTGAATAATAAATCACAAAAAGACGGAAAAAAGGTTTTGGTGTACCGGGTACCCGTCCTTAGAGAATCTCGGGATGAACATTTTTTTCATTTGGTAAATGCTAATAGCAATAAAAATATATAAATGGGAAAAAGATTGTGCTGTTAATAATAACCTACCTAGTTGTGCAATACTTACAAAAAACCAGAATGTTGTACATATTTTATCATTTTCATTGCTTTGTTGGTTTTTGAAAATATCGTAATTCACAATAAATTTACGGTACTTTTGCCAATGTTTATTTATTATATTATTTGCATATATCAGTGTGAATAGAAACGTTAGTCTGGGTGAGGTAGATCAAGCTACTCACAAGTAGAGCCATAAATAAATTATAGTTTCAAAATTTTGATAAGAGCGGAAATATAATTTTCAAAATTTTTATGTCAGGTGAATATATATCTTTTAGCTTACATGTATTTTTTTTGTAAAGAAAAAGCAAGGGAGCCGTTGGCGCATAAAAGAAATAGAAAAAAAGAAAGAAATTAAATCTTAACCTATAACCCCAAGAAAGTTGGGCGAAAACAATTTTTTGGAAAATTTTAAATATTTTAGTGCGTATAAACAGACGATCTAATTTTAAGTCTTAACCTATATTGGTTATCTTTAAGCTTCGGCGAAAACAGCTAAAATGAGTTGCCGGATTTTTGCAAATATCGATCCCGTGATGGAGAAAACTAGGGATGTCAATATATCCGATTCGAATCGGATATCCGATCAATCCGATCCGAAAAAATCGGATATGGATAAAAATTTAATATCCGATTAATAAATGGCATCCGATCGGATTCGGATATACATGAATATCGGATCGGATTCGGATCGAATTCATTTTTAGACAAATATCCTCTGTTTAATACTTGAAAAATGGCAAAATCCGGTTCAAAATTCGGATTCGGATCAGATTCGGATTGTAAAATCGGATTTCAGATTTGGATATGACTTTGCTTTATTCGAATTCAAATCTGAATCCGAATATATGAATATCCGAAAAAACGGATATGGTTAAAGATGAATCCGATCCGTTGACATCCATAGAGAAAACCGTTGTTCGATCAACCTGCTGCTTGTCGTATTTGACAAGTAGAATCCGCATCAGCCGACCGGACTACCCGGCCATTTTGGGTACGAACGGATCCGGGTCATAAGAATTATAATAATACTATACTTGTCGTTGACACGTGTGAAGGAGTCAAGATCTGATAGATTTTAAAAATGAAAAACTGAAAGAGGGTGGTAAACCTCTCATTAACTGTTGAAAAGGAGTGGTGGGATACATATTTTCATTTTTTACAACATTTTTTACCAATTAAAGTATCATATCAATGGTATCAGGATTAGTCAATTTAAATCAAAACAGCGACAAATTAATTTGATTGGGTGGCTGAGTTAAATGTTTAAGATTTTGATTTTAAATTATGATTTTTTGTATATTTTTTTGTTTATCTTTAAAAATAAATATTAAAATATTTTGCTATTTCATAGACAATTTAGCTGAATTAGTAAATTGACTTATTTACCAAATCAGCATGTTCTTTTACACATCATTTTTCACAACACTAGTCTATTCTCTTGGGGTTGGAATATATATATATATATATATATATATATAGTCATTTATCCGGATATTATGGACCAAAAAAAAAAAAAAGTTTCAAGCGCACTTTCACAATCTTCACTGTTCACATCGGTGATCGCAACATATTTTATTTTTCCCCACAGTCTCCGACGGTTATCTTCGCAGCTATAGAAGCAGCCAGGTCAGTGTTCAACGCAGCCTGATCTTGGCGAGTGAAAGGGCGTGCACATATTCTTTTGCTTACCACCTTCAGAAGCACATAGAGAAGCTCATCATAAGACTGCGGTTAAATATTGACTGCGATTAAATATTTTTGTGTTACAGTTTCCGTTCGGTTTTTCATCGTGAGAAGAGATTGGATCTGATTACTATTAAAATATGAGAACTCCCATTTTAATTTTTTAAAAAAATAAATAAATAATATACAGAAATTAACTATAACATGTGAAGTTAGGATATATGTATAAAAGAATAAGTTAACATATTTTATGTAGACGAGTTATGTCTCACTCAGTTCAGATCTGGGCATCATCCAAGTCCGAACTAATCAAACATGAATTATATTTATTTGCATTAGAAAGTTAAACATTTAATTTGGATACGCACACAATAAAACCTGTCATTTCCATGTTGCTGAACTTTTGTTGTCAATTTAACTACTAATATCTGGTTTGGCACACTTTACTGACTTATTCGTCCTCAAACTTGTTGTTGTCTCTTTTACTGTTGAGAAAATTACTATTCGAGTTCCAAGCAATTTTGCAGAAACTTTCATGATCAGTGGCAGAGCTAAATGGTCATAGGTGTGGGCAACTGCCCACACCAGTCTCTTAAAATTTCTTTATTTTTAAATTGACAACTTTAAACATTTATTCTTAGATATATATAAAGGCTCCACCAGATATAGTTACTTTTAAATGAGTGCCCCTTCAGCCAATTTTTTTTTGCTCTGCCACTGCCGACAACAATCTGGTAACTTCTACAGATGATCAACATATTTAATTATCTTAATTATAAAACTAAACAGAATCCACCCCCGCCACAAACTAGAACTTATCAACAGGAGAAAATTTTCACGATAAATTTTAGCATAAACAATTACAAACATTTTATGCTATGCGAAAAGAATTCTCAGGAAAGATTAAACAACAATAACAAGCCCGAATGATAAAACAGTAAGAATGTTTTATATCAAAATAGTTTTTATAAGTATCTTAACATGTTTCTATTTTATTTGAAATAATTTTTTGAGAAAAAAATTAAAGGGTCTAGTCTTTATCCCCGACACATGGCTTCTACCAATTTCTCTAAATATATGAGTCATTAGTAGGAGCTAAACCAATAAGCCATGGACAAAAACCAAGCCCATTAAATATGATATTGAAAGTAATTTTTTTGCAATCTAACCTTCCAATGTAACCTTAAGTACAAGTTGATGCAAAATATATATTAAGTTGATCATTTTTTTATTTTTACTAGTGTTTATGTAATGAGGAATATATATATGTCACACATGAACGTAGATACAAAAGACATCGATCATTTCTCTCCCTCTCCACACACACCCACACACACAAAAATGACATCAGTCCCTTTGCTTTTAGTACTTTTACTTTCTCCAGTTAACCTTATAAATGATCTTTAAATCTAAAATATCGTGAACTTATAAAGAAAGATGTTTTTTAATATGCAGACACAATTCTGTATGATTATAATTTGCTTTCATCATTTTGGTTTAACACATCCTACATGCATAGATAATTGCAATTGCCCAAGCTTCAAACCTGGTGTTATGTAAATCAAGTGAAGAAATATATATCTATGTAGTTTCTTAACAAATAAAATTATCGGGGAAGAAATGAGATTAAGGTAAGGATGTCGACATATCTGTTTTGGATTGGGGACATCCGACCAAATTGTTCCCAAAAAAATTGGATATGGAAAAGAATTTGATATCAGATTGAAAAATCGGATCAGATTCGGATTTGAGAAATGACATCGGATTGAATTCGGATATTCATAAATATCTGATGGGATTTAGATATGGATTTGGATTGGATTTATGTTTAAACAAATGCCTCATATCTAACTCTCTTACATTTGGAATGTTGCCCAACTTTGGTTAAAAAATTTGGATTTGGATGTTTATATAAAAAATTGGATTATTATTGCAAAATCGTGTTCAAATTCAGATACGATTTTTTCTATGTCCGTATTTGAATATGAATTTGAATTTGAGTGTGTGAACATCCAATAAAATGGATACAGTGGATGGTATATATCTCATTCGAATATGATCCGTTGACATCCCTAGATTATGGACATCAAAGATTAATACAATAATATTGCACAGAAAAATGGGGATATTAATTATTTTCAAAAGGCATGATGGAGCTGGGCATGATTTCCAATAAAAAAAATATGAGAAATTAATTTCGTATAAAATCATATATATATATATATATATATATATATATATATATATATATATATATATATATATATATATATATATATATATATATATATATATCTTTTCTTATAGCAAAACTTTGGCGGAAAACTTGGAGTCTACTTCCTGTGTGTGTAATTAAACTTTAATGATATTCACTTTTATTTGACCTAAGTAGGCCGTCCAACTCCCAAGCATAGCTTGTGCTGCTATTCGCAAATATAATTGCATGAGAACTAAAAACCCTCTCTTTTCCTCGCCAATAAGGCACAAAGTTGCATCCATGTTTGACATAGCGACAGTACTGTCAATTAGGCACCTCATGTCACCTCATATGTAGGGATATCTATATATTTGATTTGAATCATATGTCCAATAATATCATTCCGAAAAAAATGGATATGAAGGAAAATTTGATATCTGATTAAACAATCAGATCATATTTGGATTTAAGAAATGACATCTCATTGGATTCAAATACACATCTAGATGTAAATGAATATCCTATTAGATACAAATTCAGATCGAATTATTTATTTTTAAACATACATCCCATACGTGATACCCTTACGTTTTTTAAGTTGGTCAAATTCATTTTTCGATTCGGTTATAAATGTAAAATTCAGATTCAGATTACGAAATTGGGTTTTGGGTTTCATTTCAGATGTGACTTTTCTTAGTTCATATTAGGATGCGAGTTTGTGAATATCTGCAAAAGCAAATACAGTTAAGAGCATATTTGAGTTGAATCCAATCCGTTGAAGTCCCTAATCATACACCAGAGAGATATAATGCTGGCTAATAATGGAAGACCTCATTCCCCAAAAGCTTAAACAACCATGTTAAGCCATTTAGGAATGAAATCTTATTAAAATTGGAAATGAAATGGTAAGAGTAGAACATAATTTATGAATTTGTTCATTTAGAAAAGAAATCTTATTAGATAATTTATTTGTCTCTTTCATTTAATAGGGTGATGCATGACATTTATAGGAAAAAAATCTTATTGACAATTGGAATTCAACAAGTTGGTGATACGTATATAAAATGGAAAATCCACCCCAGGCACCACCACTATTCAAGGGCATGATAGAGAATCTCAAGCTTCTTTTGGCATTCATCCATAGATCTACTCCATTCTCTCTTTAAATATTATATTTAAAGTGTTTTTTTTGAGATCTAACCTTACCAACGTTATCTTAAAGATAGGTTGATGCACAACATATAGTACGTTGATTTTTTTTTTTCAATATTGCTTTATAATAAGCAAAACCTTAGCGTTACACATCGAAGGGCCGATGAATGATTGAATCACGTCATGGCCTAGATATAGAAACTTTGTTCTGCAGCAGATTTTCCCTCCATGTAGACAACGTAATAGCTTTCTTTTTCGCTTTTTGTCCTTAGTTTTTCTCCCAGAGTGATTCTTTTCCATTTTTCTTGTGTAGGGTTGGAGGCATTTAGTATGACATGGACGTTGTGGAATTCTCTTACTATACTTCGCATGCTTCAACATCAAGGAAGCAAGTTTACACGACTAACTCTTTCGCTGCAAAGTTTCACCAATAGTTTATAAAAAAAAAAAATCAAAGAATTCCTTTTTTTTTTTTTTACGTCAGATTTCTCCTTCAGACTTAACTGTTCCAGTTATGTTGTCCTCAATTTGCTTGATGGCAAGAGGCTTTTAAACATTTTTGCATTATGTGAAGTATTGATTTTTCTCATGCTAAAGCAAATAAACACCATTACTAGTAGTGTTTGTTCAATTGTTTTTAGCAGTGGCGGAGGCAGCGTGGGGCAGGTGCGGGCGCCTGCCCACGCCAGCCCAAAAATTTTCAAACGCAAAGTAAAGTAAAAATTGTGAAAATTAAAAATGAAAAGCCTTATTCCTAATTAGGATACGGTGAATCTTAAAAATCTTTGGTTTCACCTACGCCCAAAATATTTTCAAAAGCCTTCTTCCTTCCTCTCACTGCCCTGCCCATGCCAGCCCAAAATATCCTGCACTCGCCAGTCAATTTTTCTGGCTCCGCCACTGGTTTTTAGATGTGGCCTGTTATTGTTGACTTGCATCAGAATATTTTGTTTCACTCGCCTCTTTATCTCATTGATAGTTGTGTTTACTGCAAAAGCCATGTAAGATGCTGTTGCATAAGATGATAGTTGTTGGTGTCCTTAAATCAGTTTGCAAAGGATTCACGTCTGTGTTGCTTGAACGAACTCTTCATTTTTTGGTGAGGGACTTGCATGATTTCAGTAACCATTTCAATTTCATCAATGTGCATGATTTTTTACTTAGGTTGCGTCCTCTAATCTGCTACATTTCTGTGACGAGTCTTCTATACCAGCCATAGTAATGGCAGCATACATTTTCTTATCTTTGTTTTTTGGTTTGGCAATTATCAAAAAGGGCTTTCTCTCCACAACAACTCCGACATTAATGGTAGGTATTGCAGAACTACTAGTTGTTGACTTGTTGCCTTGCTTTGATTCTCAACATAATGAGCCTAACCAGGAGCTCTTTGCATTGATTCAGTGTTGTAAAACAGAACTAGAGAATGAAGTTTGACCATCAAGTTTGAGATAGTGTGATGTTAAGATTGTGTTTTATAGTTTATTTAGTGTTTACTATATATTTTTCGTGCATAAATCAAATTTGGATCAGATTTACATATGGCTTAAAAGTCATAAATTAGATTCAGATGTATTCGAATATAACTTAAAAGTCGGATTCAGATAAGATTCAGATATAACTTAAAAGTTTCGGATATTATTAAGATATAACTCAAAATTCAGATTCGGATTGGATTCAAGTATACTTTAAAAATCGGATCGAATTCGGATATAACTTAAAGTTCAGATTCGAATCGGATTGAAGTATAACTTAAAAATTGGATTCAGAATTTCAGATGTAGATTTTGAAGTTGGATCGGATATGGTGTAAACTTTTTTTCATCTGAATTCGGACCCTAATACAAATCCGAATATATGAACATTCGAAAAATTGGATATGGTAAAAGGTATATCCGATCTGAATCTGATCCGTTGACATCCCTAGGTACCACGATCCAAATCTAAAAGTAGATTCAGTCTCCTCAATTGCGGGGCAATCCCAAGCTCAATGATTCAATTTGGATCCAGATCCGGATCATGCACTTAGCCCATAGAAATGTAGCTGCTGGACCTTTTTCAGCTTCCATATTTGTAACCGACTCGATTGCATCTCGCTGCCGAAAGCTGGATGCCATAAGAGTGAAGACCAAAAAATGGACGAGGCAATATAATATTTAGGGGATATAATGCATATACAGATCCTAGATGCGATCATAAAGCAAGAGCAGTTCTAATCTTCTTGCACCGTCCTCTTTTTAAGTGTTTTTTTTTTTCTTTTCTTTTTTCTTCCCACGCCACGTAATATAAGCCAGCATCAGTCACAATTAATTCATGCTAATGCGCTTCTTCATCAACTTTATTTAAGCCTGGTGTCCTTAATATTGGCATTCTAAGATTTTTGGCAGCTCATTGACCAACTGCCTGATGTGGCAGATTCCAATTCTTCCGTAACTTATGGGGAAATACTGGTACACTCAATCTCATACAAGAATTAAGAGTTGATTTGTAGATGTAACTGTTTTCAAGTTCAACATTTTGTTGGACTTATGTTAATGTTATTGTCCTTTCTCTCTCCAATTCTTCCTTTAGCTAGCTTCAGTTAGCGACTAAAAAAAATCTAAGGATTCTAAAGGAACACATTTATAGTATGAAACACGCGGTCGGTTATATAAGTATGAGGTTCAAGATTTATTAAAATCTTAAATGTGTACAAACACACAAACGTAGTTATATGATTTAGAGATTAGTTATTACCCTTTTGTTTTTCAATAAAGAGATAATTGATATGGACAGAGAGGGGAGGGGCTTCAGAATGGGCAAGGCAAGAGTTAAACGCAAACTCTCATCTCTTAGTATCCTTCCATCATCCACTTTAATTGTTAAAGTGGACGAACAAACACAACCACCCACCATGTACTTGCGTCGTCCTTCCTTGCCTCTTTTGAACACAACGCGCCGACGCACTTCGCGCTATTTAAGGGCTCCAGAGTGACTGCGAGGGAAAGAGTGGCATGCAGCAGAGGAGGGTCTGTGAACGTCGTTCACGAAGCTTCTCCAGATCCATCGAAAGCCGCTCAGGGCTCGCCCCTGAGAAAGAAGAGCAAACCGTCGTTTTTCTTTCCCTTGTCATTCTGCACGGATAATCTTGTGGATCTGCTTCACAAATGGCGGAAAGTTCTGCTTTGCTTTGTTGAAGTGTTGAGCAGCTTTTCCATTTTTTCTGATGTCTTAAGTTCATTGTTGACAGTTCAATGTTGTCCTGTGCCACGTCACTAAAATTCAAAACTTTATTACTGAAAAATAGTTTCTAGGTTGACATTAACTGTGGTTTATGGTTTAGTAGTTTCATCAAATATATATAATTCTGGTTAAACCGGGTTCCAGGCGATCCGGCTCTGTCTCAACACTTCTGACTGAGATGAAAGGAAATTCAGCTTATGAAACTCAACAATAGTAAATTATTTTTGGTGTTGTTTGCTCTTAATGGGGACAAGCCTATTTGTCTGGCTAATATTCTCCAACGGCAGGTGGGGAAAGTCCCAATGTCATACCTTGGCCTCCATGCTTTTGAAGTTAACTCATGGAATAGCAATGTAGCAAATTCCTTGCTGTTCTTTTCATAATTCAAATATCAACTCCTCGTTCTATATAGGGTGATCTTTTGGTCACGGATAGAGCCACCAAGGTAGGGTTTGCTTGGGCCCTGGCCGCACCTCAATTTTGTTTTTTAAATTTCTATGTATATTTTACAGTTAGAAAATTTTACTTGTTCTATTTTGAAAAACGATGTTTCAGCCCCAATCAAAATTTAGAAACTTTAATTCAGCCTTCCAAAAATTTTTAGCTCTGGCCTTGATTTTTGGTGATTGTTGGTTGTATTGAAAGCAGGGCGAACATCATTTTGCCAGAATTTTGTAGAATCAGCCGTGCATATTCATCATCTTCCCCTATGCCATTGTGTCTAACTAGGTCTTTATGCAACATTAAAACTTGTAGAGTTGCACAATGAGATATTGGTCTCCACACTCTTCCAATGGACTAGGCCAAAAGAGTACCCTCCCTCCTCTAACCCCTCTAGCATCAAGACCATTGGTGAATACCCTTCTTTCCTTGCCAGCTTCTCATCTCCAATTCTATCAATTGCTCTTCCTTTCATCTCAGTCAAAAGTGTTTCCCCACCTGCATGCCACTCTTTCTCTCCCTCGCAGTCACTCTGGAGCCCTTAAATAGCGCGGAGTGCGTTGGCGCGTCGTGTTCAAAAGAGGCAAGGAAGGACGACACAAGTTCATGGAGACACGTTCACGCTTGGGTGGTTGTGTTTGTACGTCCACTTTAACAATTAAAGTGGATAATGGAAGGATACTAAGAGATGAGAGTTTGCGTTTGTCTTCCAGTATATATCAATTCATCATTCCATGCCATACAAGGGAAGGAAAGATGATGGGAGCCTTCCAGTACATGGAGAGCCAGAGCAAGTGCTTGAGGATAGAAAGACAAAGTTCTAGCACCGTCTCCTTTCGTCCCTCAATTCATCATTCCACTTTTTCTTTTTAATAGTTTTAGTAAGATATCTGGATTTGTCAACATCAGTCATTCCTGATGCTGCTTCCCTGTCCAATGTTTTTTGCAAGCTAAAATGAAATATGTATTAAGGGATAAATTGTTTAAATGTATCGTCTCAAGTAGAAATATACATGAGAATGTATAATTTTTTTAATTGGTGTCACCACATGGAGCGTCGGCAAGTGTAATGGTGGACGATAAGGAGGCTTGGTGCCATGTGTGCTTGGAGGAGTTTGGCGCAAATGGCAAGGTGAGTGAGATGCTCTGTGGGCATAGATACCACGTTGATTGCATAATGAAGTGGTTGGAGAAGAACAAGCCTACCGATGGAGGAGAACAAGCCTACCGATGGTGTTATCTTAATTGCATTAGATATATTCTTTTATCGTATTGGGATTATAGAATAATCATATAAAATGGGTGTCATTCTTTTAATCAGAATAATTTTTTTCTTTTTTACATATCCACTTTTTCTTTTTAATAGTTTTAGTAGGATATCTGGATTTGTCAACATCAGCCATTCCTGATGTTGCTTCCATGTCCAATGCTTTTTGCAAGCTAAGATGAAATATGTATTAAGGGATAAATTGTTTAAATGTATCGTTTCAAGTAGAAGTATACATGAGAATGTATAATTTTTTTAATTGGTGTCACCACAGGAAGCGTCGGCAAGTGTAGTGGTAGACGATAAGGAGGCTTGGTGCCCTGTGTGCTTGGAGGAGTTTGACGCAAATGGCGAGGTGAGTGAGATGCCCTGCGTGCATAGATACCACGTTGATTGCATTATGAAGTGGTTGGAGAAGCACAATACCTGCCATCTGTGTATGTTTCTGATGCCGATGGAGGAGAACAAGCCTACCGATGGTGTTATCTTAATTGCATTAGATGTATTCTTTTATCGTATTGTGATTATAAAATAATCATATAAAATGGGAGTCATTCTTTTCATCAGAATATTTTTTTTCTTTTTTATATATCTACTTTTTCTTTTTAGTAGCTTTAATAGGATATCTGGATCTGTCAACATCAATCATTCCTGATGCTGCTTCCCTGTCCAATGCTTTTTGCAAGCTAAGATGAAATATGTATTAAGGGATAAATTGTTTAAATGTATCGTCTCAAGTAGAAGTATACATGAGAATGTATAATTTTTTTGGTTGGTGTCACCACAGGGAGCGTTGGCAAGTGTAGTGGTGGACGATAAGGAGGCTTGGTGCCCTGTGTGCTTGGAGGAGTTTGGCGCAAATGGCGAGGTGAGTGAGATGCCCTGCGGACATAGATACCACGTTGATGGCATAATAAAGTGGTTGGAGAAACGCAATACATGCCCTCTGTGTAGGTTTCTGTTGCCGATGGAGGAGAACAAGTCTACCGATGGTGTTATTTTAATTGCATTAGATGTATTCTTTTATCGTATTGGGATTATAGAATAATCATATAAAATGGATGTCATTCTTTTAATCAGAATATTTTTTTTCTTTTTTACATATCCACTATTTCTTTTTAGTAGTTTTAGTAGGATATCTGGATTTGTCAACATCAGTCATTCCTGATGCTGCTTCCCTGTCCAATGCTTTTTGCAAGCTAAGATGAAATATGTATTGAGGGATAAATTGTTTAAATGTATCGTCTCAAATAGAAGTATACATGAAAATGTATAATTTTTTTAGTTGGTGTCACCACAGAGAGCGTCGGCAAGTGTAGTGGTGGACGATAAGGAGGCTTGGTGCCCTGTGTGCTTGGAGGAGTTTGGCGCAAATGGCAAGGTGAGTGAGATGCCCTGCGGGCATAGATACCAAGTTGATTGCATGATGAAGTGGTTGGAGAATCACAATACCTGCCCTCTGTGTAGGTTTTTGATGCCGATGGAGGAGAACAAGTCTACCAATGGTCTTATCTCAATTGCATTAGATATATTCTTTTATCGTATTAAGATTATAAAATAATCATATAAAATGGGTGTCATTCTTTTAATCAGAATAATTTTTTTCTTTTTTACATATCCATTTTTTCTTTCTAGTAGTTTTAGTAGGATATCTGGATTTGTCGACATCAGCCATTCCTGATGCTGCTTCCCTGTCCAATGCTTTTTTCAAGTTAGGATGAAATATGTATTAGGGGATAAATTGCTTAAATGTATCATCACAAGTAGAAGTATACATGAGAATGTGTAATTTTTTTAATTGGTGTCACCACAGGGAGCGTCGGCAAGTGGAGTGGTAGACGATAAGTAGGCTTGGTGCCCTGTGTGCTTGGAGTAGTTTGGCGCAAATGGCGATGTGAGTGAGATGCCCTGTGGGCATAGATACCACGTTGATTGCATAACGAATTTGTTGGAGAATCACAATACATGCCCTCTGTGTAGGTTTCTGATGTCGATGGAGGAGAACAAGTCTACCGATGGTGTTATCTTAATTGCAATAGATGTATTCTTTTATCGTATTGGAATTATAGAATAATCATATAAAATGAGTGTCATTCTTTTAATCAGAATATTTTTTTTCTTTTTTACATATCCACTTTTTCTTTTTAGAAGTTTTAGTTGGATATCTGGATTTATCAACATCAACCATTCCTGATGCTGCTTCTCTGTCCAATGCTTTTTGCAAGCTAAAATGAAATATGTATTAAGGGATGAATTGTTTAAATGTATCGTCTCAAGTAGAAGTATACATGAGAATGTATAATTTTTTTAGTTGGTGTCACCACAGGGAGCGTCGGCAAGTGTAGTGGTGGACGATAAGGAGGCTTGGTGCTCTGTGTCCTTGGAGGAGTTTGGCGCAAATTGCGAGGTGAGTGAGATGCCTCGCGGGCATAGATACCACGTTTATTGCATAATGAAGTGGTTGGAGAAACACAATAACTGCCCTCTGTGTAGGTTTTTGATGCCGATGGAAGAGAACAAGTCTACCAATGGTGTTATCTCAATTGCATTAGATGTATTCTTTTATCGTATTGTGATTATAGAATAATCATATAAAATGGGTGTCAGTCTTTTAATCAGAATAATTTTTTTCTTTTTTACATATCCACTTTTTCATTCTAATAGTTTTAGTAGGATATCTGGATTTGTCAACATCAGCCATTCGTGATGTTGCTTCCCTGTCCAATGCTTTTTGCAAGTTAAGATGAAATATTTATTAACGGATAAATTGCTTAAATGTATCGTCACAAGTAGAAGTATACATGAGAATGTGTAATTTTTTTAATTCGTGTCACCACAGGGAGCGTCGGCAAGTGTAGTGGTAGACGATAAGGAGGCTTGGTGCCCTATGTGCTTGGAGGAGTTTGGCGCAAATGGCGATGTGAGTGAGATGCCCTGCGGGCATAGATACCACGTTGATTGCATAACGAATTGGTTGGAGAATCACAATACCTGCCCTCTGTGTAGGTTTCTGATGCCGATGGAGGAGAACAAGTCTACCGATGGTGTTATCTTAATTGCATTAGATGTATTCTTTTATCGTATTGGGATTATAGAATAATCATATAAAATGGGTGTCATTCTTTTAATCAGAATATTTTTTTTCTTTTTTACATATCAACTTTTTCTTTTTAATAGTTTTAGTAGGATATCTGGATTTGTCAACATCAGCCATTCCTGATGCTGCTTCCCTATCCATTGCTTTTTGCAAGCTAAGATAAAATATGTATTAAGGAATAAATTGTTTAAATGTATCGTATAAAGTAGAAGTATACATGAGAATGTATAATTTTTTTAATTGGTGTCACCACAGGAAGCGTCGGCAAGTGTAGTGGTGGATGATAAGGAGGCTTGGTGCCCTGTGTGCTTAGAGGAGTTTGGCGCAAATGACGAGGTGAGTGAGATGCCCTGCGAGCATAGATACCACATTGATTGCATAATGAAGTGGTTGGAGAAGCACAATACCTGCCCTCTGTGTAGGTTTCTGATGCCGATGGAGGAGAACAAGCCTACCGATGGTGTTATCTTAATTGCATTACTTGTATTCTTTTATCGTATTGGGATTATAAAATAATCATATAAAATGAGTGTCATTCTTTTCATCAGAATATTTTTTTTCTTTTTTACATATCTACTTTTTCTTTTTAGTAGTTTTAGTAGGATATCTGGATTTGTCAACATCAGCCATTCCTGATGCTGCTTCCTTGCCCAATGTTTTTTGCAAGCTAAGATGAAATATGTATTAAGGGATAAATTGTTTAAATGTATCGTCTCAAGTAAAAGTATACATGAGAATGTATAATTTTTTTAATTGGTGTCACCACGGGGAGCGTCGGCATGTGTAGTGGTGGACGATAAGGAGGCTTGGTGCCCTGTGTGCTTTGAGGAGTTTGGCGCAAATGGCAAGGTGAGTGAGATGCCCTGCGGGCATAGATACCACGTTGATGGCATAATGAAGTGGTTGGAGAAACGCAATACCTGTCCTCTATGTAGGTTTCTGATGCCGATGGAGGAGAACAAGTCTACCGATGGTGTTATCTTAATTGCATTAGATGTATTCTTTTATCGTATTGGAATTATAGAATAATCATATAAAATGGGTGTCATTCTTTTAATCAGAATATTTTTTTCTTTTTTACATATCCACTTTTTCTTTTTAGTAGTTTTAGTTTGATATCTGCATTTGTCAACATCAGCCATTCCTGATGCTGCTTCTCTGTCCAATGCTTTTTGCAAGCTAAGATGAAATATGTATTAAGGGATAAATTGTTTAAATGTATCGTCTCAAGTAGAAGTATACATGAGAATGTATAATTTTTTTAGTTGGTGTCACCACAGGGAGCGTCGACAAGTGTAGTGGTGGACGATAAGGAAGCTTGGTGCCCTGTGTGCTTGGAGGAGTTTGGCGCAAATGGCGAGGTGAGTGAGATGCCTTGCGGGCATAGATACCACGTTGATTGCATAATGAAGTGGTTGGAGAAGCACAATACCTGCCCTCTGTGTAGGTTTCTGATGCCGATGGAGGAGAACAAGCCTATCGATGGTGTTATCTTAATTGCATTAGATGTATTCTTTTATCGTATTGGGATTATAGAATAATCATATAAAATGGGTGTCATTCTTTTAGTCAGAATATTTTTTTTTTCTTTTTTACATATCCACTTTTTCTTTTTAGTAGTTTTAGTATCTGGATTTGCAAACATCAACCATTCCTGATGCTCCTTCCCTGTCCAATGCTTTTTGCAAGCTAAAATGAAATATGTATTAAGGGATAAATTGTTTAAATGTATCGTCTCAAGTAGAAGTATACATGAGAATGTATAATTTTTTTAGTTGGTGTCACCATAGGGAGCGTCGGCAAGTGTAGTGGTGGACGATAAGGAGGCTTGGTGCCCTGTGTCCTTGGAGGAGTTTGGCGCAAATGGCGAGGTGAGTGAGATGCCCTGCGGGCATAGATACCACGTTGATTGCATAATGTAGTGGTTGGAGAAACACAATACCTGCCCACTGTACCGATGGTGTTATCTTAATTGCATTAGATGTATTCTTTTATCATATTGGAATTATAGAATAATCATATAAAATGGGTGACATTCTTTTAATCAGAATATTTTTTTTCTTTTTTACATATCCACTTTTTCTTTTTAGTAGTTTTAGTAGGATATCTGGATTTGTCAACATCAGCAATTCCTGATGCTGCTTCTCTGTACAATGCTTTTTGTAAGCTAAGATGAAATATGTATTAAGGGATAAATTGTTTAAATGTATCGTCTCAAGTACAAGTATGCATGAAAAAGTATAATTTTTTTATTTGGTGTCACCACAAGGAGCATTGGCAAGTGTAGTGGTGGACTATAGGGAGGCTTGGTGCCCTATGTGCTTGGAGGTGTTTGGTGCAAATGGCGAGGTGAGTGAGATGCCCTGCGGGCATAGATACCACGTTGATTGCATAATGAAGTGGTTGGAGAGGCACAATACCTGCCCTCTGCGTAGGTTTCTCATACCGATGGAGGAGAACAAGCCTACCGATGGTGTTATCTTAATTGCATTTGATGTATTTCTTTGATCGTATTGGGATTATAGAATAATCATATAAAATAGGTATCATTCTTTTAATCAGAATATTTTTTTTGTTTTTTAAATATTCACTTTTTCTTTTTAGTAGTTTTAGTAGGATATCTGGATTTGTCAACATCAGCCATTCCTGATGCTGCTTCCCTGTCCAATGCTTTTCCAATCTAAGATGAAATATGTATTCAGGGATAAATTGTTTAAATGTATTGTCTCAAATAGAAGTATGCATGAGAATGTATAATTTTTTTAATTGGTGTCACCACAGGAAGCGTCAGCAAGTATAGTGGTGGACGATAAGGAGGCTTGGTGCCCTGTGTGCTTAGAGCAGTTTGGCGCAAATGGCAAGGTGAGTGATATGCCCTGCGGGCATAGATACCACGTTGATTGCATAATGAAGTGGTTGGAGAAGCACAATATCTGCCCTCTGTGTAGGTTTCTGATGCCAATGGAGGAGAACAAGCCTACAATACCTGCCCTCTGTGTAGGTTTCTGATGCCGATGGAGGAGAACAAGCCTACCGATGGTGGTCTTGAGGGAGAGGAGGAAGGACGAGGAGGGGAGAGGACGAAGGGCTGAGGAGGAGGAGGAGGGTCAGGGTCGAAGATCTCTTTTAGCAATGGAAGAGCGTGTTCAAACTATAAGGATGACATTTGCACATTTAAAATGCTGAAGAACATCTAGAAAATTGATTTTGGAGTAGTAAATTTTACCTTTGGTGCCTGTGCATTGCACAAGATCGATACGTTCTGTGTATGAGTTCAATTTTCAAGTTATATTATAGTTAGTAGGACACTACGATGGATAGAAGATGTTTGGTGCATTCGCTCTTTCCATCGTGTTTTTGGCTCAAAAGTATGCTGAGAAGATTCTTATACATGCAGTTTTGGACATCTTAATTTCTTTTCCTTGCTTGGTACGCCATTGTATGTTCTTTGCTGGATTTCTTTTTCTATGATAAGGAAGATGGCTGCCCACATGTTGTTCAAATATTTCAACATCTTTTTTGGGTTTGGCGGTCAGGTAATCCAGGAATGCAGTGAAAGATATCTGTCGAGCATTTGGGTGCACGCATTCATCTATTTTTGGACTTACAGGCATTTGAAAGACTTGGTTCGTCACGTAATTTCAAGAATTGGAAAATATGATAGCTGTAAGCAACACATTACGAGTTCATTCAATCCAAAACAGACTCAATTTATGGGCATTCCAAATACAACTAAACACTGAGGGCCAAAACAGTGAAGGTTTTTTTGAAATGGGAAGAAAGTAATGAGGACAATAATTGAAGAATAAAAAAGCTACTTATTTCTTGGTATTATGGCGGTAGTATGTAGTAGAACATTCATGTCTTCGAACCACATGAATCTGTGTGTTATTTCACCTCTGTAAAGAACATTTGCCATGAAAATTTGTGAGCCAAGTGTTCGTCACAAATTAAAGTCAAATTGCTAGTTAATTTCATCTGTACAAGCAAACATGTCATAAATTCTTCTTTTTTAGTTACATTTACACGGGTGCATACTTGCACATCACGTGCAATATATATATATATATATATATATATATATATATATATGACCATATAAATTAGAAAAGAAAAGCTAGCTAATAGTTTAAATTAAGTCAGGTGACACATTTTCCAGAAAACAAAGTGTCATGGGAATCTTGAATTCCACTACGTTCTGCATTTTAAGGGTTGGAATTGGATATCAATTTGAGATTTCCCTCCTTTTGTCCCGTACTCCATGTCTATTAATTACCTCCGATATTTATATTTCTATCGGTATGTTTTTGTAGGAAATTTATACCCGGATATAACTCAAATACCTGGTTTTTGACCTTCTTACAATGCTATACTGTTGCAAAAAGATGGCAATACAAGGTGTTTCCTCTGTGCTTCAAAACTGAATATGATGTTTCACTATTAGATGAAAATCTAGACCAGGACCACAAGACTATCCAATCCCTCCTGGGATCTTGATTCAGAAGATATATACGAGATATAAAAGAAGGATAAATGGTGACCAAATTAAAACATGTATGTAAAAATTAAAGATGCATCTGCATTGGTTCTTGGTGATCCAAATCCAACGATAGATTGGTTTTGGCTTAATCAAGCGTTACCAAGAAATTACCCAGTGAACTGAAGGTCTCCATTTGCTTTCAATAGGAAGAGGATTCCAGACAAGGGACTAAAATCTATGTTCCTGCCAGCTGAATAAAAAAAAAAGTTACTGTTCTGAGCTCGCCTATGTCCGGGACAAGACTGCTTGGGGAACGTCCCCGATCTTCCTTATGTCTTGCGACGTTGAATTTTCAAAATTTCGGCCAGTTATGGCCGTGACCTTGACAAAATGAGAATGAAGGATTCATAGAATTTTTCCGGCCATTTTTTAGCTGATAGCTGGCCAGAAAATGGCCGGACGAGCGTGATGGGCACCTAATTGCAAATGGCTAAATAGCCAAAGAAACTAGCTACCGCAAGTCTTACATTTTTCAGATTTGAGTTTTAACCAGTTTTTTGGGAAATTTAGATTTTCTCACTCAAATTTACACAACTAGCTACCGCAAGTCTTTGAATTTTTGGGGAAAAAAATTGTATAAGGGTTAATGTTATTTTTGTGTTTGTTGTCTCTTTGGTGTGAAAGTTGTCACTTTATAAGGGGTGTCATGGAATTTGGTGAAAATGTAAAGCAAAAACCACATCCATTAAAATTAATTATCATTTTGTAGAATCTAACCACATAGATATTTCAAGAGTGGTTTATATCTTAAGTTAATTTTTTTTTAATTTTAAAAACATCTTTTAATAATGAAAAATAAATTGCTTTTAGAGCATCAAAATTTTGATAGTAGAAAGGTTCATCTTTTTCTAAAAAATGAGTTGAACTAATGCTTGATTTATATTAAATTAATATTTATAAACAAATCAAAAAAATTATATTTTACTTAAAACACTTTTTAACATCAATTTAAGATGTCTAACTTTTATCCGTTACCCAAGTGATCTGGTATGATCTACTGATCACTGTATATACACTAACAACACAATTTTTCAGTGCAAAAGAGCAGGATAGATAAATTAGTCGTTTAAAATAAAAATAAAAAAAACACCAAAATGACAAAAACGAGAAAAAAATGCATTTTTACATGTGATGGATACACTATATAGTAAGCAGGCTTCATAAACCAAAATTACCCAATATTTAGCATCGGAAGCACGTTCTATCCATCCTAAGCAGCGGATACACTTTGAATTATTAATACTCATTGTTCATAAACCAACTATATAGTAAGCAGGCTTCCGTCAAGTTTCATTTCATAACTCAATTTTATCTTTTATTATGTGTGGTTCTATGTGATGGACAAATTACTGTAAAAAAGAAAATGGTCAATAGCAAAAAATATTGAGGCCTCTCATTTTGCATAGAACAAAAAGGATGTCAGAGGATAAAAAAAATTCGAATCAGATATTCTTTGTATAACTATATCTGCTTTTTTTCGGTATTCACATGTTCATATTTGAATACTGACCAAAAAAAGTAATATCTGAATCTGATTTATACATTCACATCTGAATCTAATACGGATTTGAACCGAATAATTTTCAAAATGTAAGGGCATTGGATATAAGATATTCTGAATCTGATGTCATATTTATTTGCATTCTAATCCGTTTAGATGCCAATTCTTACATCCGAATCCGATCCGATTTCTTAATCAGTTTTTTTTTTTTTAAGTCTCATTGTTTCAAGATGGTTCGGCCCGACAAAAAAAAGGGTTTTCGGAAACTCAATTTTAGCAGAATCCGATCCGATTTCTTAATCAGTTTTTTTTTTTTTTTTAAAGTCTCATTGTTTCAAGACGGTTCAGCCCGACATAAAAAAAGGGTTTTCGGAAACTCAATTTTAGTAAAACCTAGTTTTGGTGAAGAATTGCTTTTTCAAACTGATGTTCATAAAACAAAATTGGATATTAGCTTGGTTTTTTCAAACAAAATTGATTTTCTCCCCGAACCAAGTTTTCTTATCATCCAAACAGCCAAATCAAGTCTTATAAACTGGATTTTTAACTTCTTTTTTTCTTCATAAAACTTTGTTGTTCATAAAACCAACTTCTTTGAGGGTATCATCTGACGCCCCCTAATTTTTTTGTTGCCATTTTTTCTGGTTTCAGGGTATTTGGCAATTTGTCTCATAAAAAATGGGCCGCATGTTAAATATATATTTCACCATTTGTGTGAGAGAGAGCACTAGCAGTATATGAGGAGGCCATGTTTTGGATGCCTAGATATGGAATTTCTCGGAACAAAGAAATATTTAAAAAGATTGACATAAACTAAAAAATCTAACACCTCTTTTCAGGGCACTTGTTGGCTTGAAAACGTCTTCAAGGGAATGGCATTGAATTACAGAAGTAAAATATCGTCCCTCGTCCACACAATTGACCTCTTAAGCAACTGCTTTGAGGGTGAGATTCCAGAAGAGATTGGATATCTTAGAGACAGTGGGGGAGCCAGAAAAATTGGCTGGCGTGGGCTGGATAGTGAGAGGGAGGAAGAAGAAATGGCTGGCATAGGCAGGACACTGAGAAAAATTAGCTGGCGTGGGCAGGACAGTGAGAAGGAGGAAGAAGAAATGGCTGGCATAGGCAGGACAGTGAGAGGAAGCTCTTGAAAATATTTGGGATGGCGTGGGCAGGCGCCCACACCTGCCCCATGCTGGCTCCGCCACTGCTTAGAGAGATCCAAGCACTAAGAAACTCAAACAGTAAGCTTACAGACCCATTGGTGAGTTGCAGCAACTAGAATCATTAGATCTATTTGATAACCACGTCTCAGGTGAAACTCCGGAAAAGCCAACTGAATTCAACTTTCTTGGGTACATGAATCTCTACTTCAATAACTTTCAGGAAGAATCCATCAGTCGTTACATTTTTTCCACCTTCGACATTCCAAGCTTTGAAGGAAATCCAGGTCTTTGTGGTCTGCCATTTCCACTACCTTATAATGGCACCATATTGTTTCATTTTGTTGGATTGAGGCAAACAAATGAAAAGAGAATGTGGAAGTATCGGTCAGTCTGACTAGGCTTTGGAGCAGACTTCGGCGGTAACTCCAGTTCAACCTGAACTTCCACTCCGAAGAACAAGAGCCTCATTGATTGGGTACTCTGCCAATTCCCTAACAAGGCAAAAAAAAAAGAAAAAAATCACTTAATTCAATGTAAGAACCTACCTTTAATATGATTTTTCTCATCAGAATCATAATTTTTGTAAGCAGTCAAGTTTGAAGCATCACGATTTATCGCCCTTCTTCTCACTCTTGTTTCTGCCTTCATATGCACTTAAATAGCGCCACTCAAAGCTTACCCAATCTCTATCAAATACACTTTGCAGATCGCATTTATTAATTTGTTTTGTCCACCGGGTGATTTTTGGGGCCGTGTATATCAGTGCACATGTACTCCTTAGATTCTTACTGCTCTTTTAAATGCGACTTGACTGGATATGAGCCCGCTTTAAATTCAAAAATGAAAT
>JAANDH010001415.1:0-40167 GCA_011799765.1 Nymphaea thermarum
CCATGGTAGTGACGGGTGACGGAGAATTAGGGTTCGATTCCGGAGAGGGAGCCTGAGAAACGGCTACCACATCCAAGGAAGGCAGCAGGCGCGCAAATTACCCAATCCTGACACGGGGAGGTAGTGACAATACATAACAATACCGGGCTCTTCGAGTCTGGTAATTGGAATGAGTACAATCTAAACCCCTTAACGAGGCAATAAACTTACATCGCAATAAACTTACATCATTGTACCATCATATACATCTTAAACACATTATGTTATAAGAATCATAATTCAAGAACGTGAATTGAAATAAATTTTACCTGATTACGAGCGCGAGTTACATCTGCCTCTGAAACTCGGTATGACAGCTTGCTTATCTCATACATAATGGCATAGGCTAGGTCATCCAAGCAATCGGGCTGCCAAGAAAGACACAAAATTTAATAGACAACCAAATACTCAAAACTCAAATGTCATCTATAAAAAGAACAAAGTGAAAGACAAAGTGTGCATGACCTGTGCTTTGGTGCTGACATCCAAAAGAGAATGTTTTACAAAAAAAAAAAAACCTAACTTTTACTGCAATGACAAGGACATTCTCAAGTTTTAAGAAATTAAATTCCACCACTAATTTTCTGATGTATACCTCGAATCAAGTGGCCAAATGTAAAATGTTCAAATATGAGCATGTTCTTGTTAGCAAATCAAATGAAACATTCAAAAGCATATGCCACTAGGATGACATGTTTAGGTATTGAAGGAGAAATGACAGTACATATCACCAACTTTGGATACTTCAACATAGCAATTCTCCTTATAGGACAGCATTATGCGCATATTGATAATTGATATATCACTAGTCTCATTGATAATAGTCTCAGAAACTCGAGTCTAAGCACCAAGTAACTCAGTTCTACTTAATTCCATCTTGTGCTGTAAAAACAGTACAGGTGGCCTTACAGCTATGCCACATAGACACATCCAAAAGAAGCCATACCCAGTCAACACTTCAGGATATAGGTGCTCCGTTGGACATAGTCACACAGCTTAAATGTGCTATTTCCAGAGAGTACGCATATATTTTCTTATTTACTTAATTTCCATGGCCATCGTTTTTCTATTTTCAGATTTAATATTAATTTTAAGATAATCTAAAAATGATCTTAATAGCAAATTATGATATGTTAGTAGTGCACTCCCCATGCTAGAACCTCCTAATACTAACCCAATGATACAATTTTACAACATTGGTCACGTAAAAAGAGGCAATGAGTTATAAGTTGGTTCTGACCCCCCTCCCCCATACATTTTAATGTCTCACGACCACCAAGTCATGGTGCACAAATGAAGCACAGTCGCTGCCATTCCTGGAGCATTACGCTGGCCCAAAGATGGCCACTGGGTGAAAAATGGGCTGGGTAAAGGCTCTCCAGAACATATGACCTTGTCCAGCTTGTCTTCCAGCTAGTAAACTGGCAGCTTCATTTATATTTGTTGTTCTAAATTTTTTGTGTATTCAGACCAGTTTCTAGGCCACCAACAAAATGCAGAACAGGCGCAAAGGTTACTATAACAGAAGTAACCTTCACTTGCTTCTCTTGCTGGTAGCAGTCTGGAAAATGGCCACCATTTTTTTAAAGCTTTTTATAAGAACCTTACTTTGACAGCCAAACATGGGTTAAACCAGGTTAACCTCCCTTTTTTTAATCCAAACACTAGCTTAGTTGTTAAACTAGGACCAGTCGGTCTTGCTAGTTGCCTGGTCAGGCTAGGCATGAGTCAATTGACTAGGCTCTACCTCCAAGTTGGCTGGGCCACCTTGAGGAACTAATCGGCTCACTTGGTTGACTAGTCAACAACTAGCCATTGACTGACAGTCTTTTGAAATAGGTTCTTTTAAGAAAACCCTTCTAAAATATTGAATATGATTCCTTCTGAGTTTTAACTTACTTTCTGTTTTCTGAATAGATGCTAAGTTAACTGAAACATGACTGCTGAAAGTGCAGATAGCAACTTCCTCTTTGTAGATCAACACCTCTGTCACACGGACACGGCAAAATAAGCTGCTTACCTGTTTCAACATGCCGACACGGCTATCCCAACACGGGACAGGGCAGGATACGGCTTGGATCGGGTCTGACCCAAACCCGATCCAAACCATTAAATCTACCCAACTTTTTAACGACAAAAAATTTCTTTACGCCAAACCCTCGACTTCTCTCCACTTCACCGGCGACGAGTGTTGCAGCAGAGAAATTCGGCGACAATGGCAGGCGACGGCCTCCGGCAACATCCGGTGGTGTCCGGCGGCAGCCGGCGACGGATAAGTGTTTTTTTTTTCGATACTAGAACTTAGGGTTTCATGTTCTTCTTTTGGGGTTTTTGTTTTATTTTGTTTTTGAGTTGCCGATTTGGTGGTTTTTTCCGTTGTTCTTCATCCTTAACTCTTCTTCAATGCTATGGACGGTTTTTTCTTTTGGATTTGCCGATTTGGGGATGTTCTGTTTGAGTGTGTATGGCCGTATGTATGCGTTCGGTTGAATTTTTATGGCTGTATGCGTTCGTTTGTAATGTGTGAGCATTTACATGTGTTTTTGTGAAAATGGAGGCTATGTGCACATAGGTGACAAGGGTTCAATGTATCATATACAAGAGTGAACTATTAATTTAATTTTTTTATTTTATCATTTTTTAGAATATAAAATTTGTGAAAATTTTGAAAGTTGTTGTGTCCGTACCCGTATCGTACCCGCACTCGTGTGACATAGATGAACATGTAACCACTTCTAGCGTCATGATCATTCATGGTTTTTCCAAGACCTGGCTACAAAACTAGCCATGAAACCCATCAACAATGGATAGAATATCCTCAGTTTGTGTCTCAGTGACTCATTTTACGCACTGTACATGAAAATCTGCAACATAACTCAATGATTGCACGCTCAATTGCATTGGTTTGAGAAAGGCATGAAAATTGAGATTTCATGAGTTTTGCTTACAACCAGCTGGCCGCAAATTGCCCCAAGGGCCCAATGTGGTGGATCTCAACCTTAGGTCCTTAGTAGTCAAAAGTCCTAGCCAGCCTAGGTGGACACCCAAGCACCTAGACGGGCCAAAAGCAGTATATGAAAGGAAAAAAGGATGAGGAGGAAGAAGATGGACAAGGAAAAGAAGAAAAGAGGAAAAACAAAAAAGAGAAAAAGAAATAGAATATAAAAGAATGAAGAAAAGATCAAATTAAAGAAAATAGGAGAAAAGGTGGCCCAGCCTAGTTGGAAGGGTAGGCAACCTAGGAATTAGGCGTACTTTTGACTATTAAGATCTGAACCCATATGTAGTCACTTTGTTGTCAACCCCAAAAATGTTACAAACTAGGACTATTATCACAATCGTTCTCGGGATATTGTCAGCAAAATCTTTATCCATTATGAATCAGAAAGCTTGTTATTCCTTAAGAAAACCTGGTGAATTCAAAAAGTAAAAAATAGAAAAATTATGACAGTTGAGCTTTATGCTATTTTCCTTACAAAATCAATGATAAAAATATAAAATAGCTATTAAAATGTTAAAAGAAGTCTCGAGGTATTTAAAATATATAGAAGTAACCTTTTCTAGAAAAGCACAAAAAATGCAAAAAAAACTGCACATTTTCTTTTATAAAAGACATTGGAAAATTTTCACGTTTTCAGTCATTTTTATTATTTTTCTGATGAAAAGACATATTTGTGACAATGATCAAGACACTATATGTGATAGATACAAGCATACAAATCCTTCAAAATTTCTCCAGATCTTTGACATAATACTATTCTCTTATGTTTTCTTCTTCATATGAGATTGCACAGTTCATCTCCATTAAGGAACGGATGATTGTGTGTTGGACCCTAGTTCAAATGTTTTTTGCTCCACTACCAACTGTAACACCCAGCACAAAATTGACTCAGTGTTTTCACCCTGGCAGATTCTGTTAGAAACTTAGAATATAATCATATATATGTAAATATGTTATGCATTTACTCATACATGTGTGTGCGTGTATCCATTTTCTGCATTTTATCTAATTGTTTACTCTTTTGTTTGTGCTGCTCATTTTGCAGCAGTGTTGAGAACTAGAGTGTACCAGCCCTTGGCTACTAGCCATTGGAGCTGGCCCAATGTCTATCCCATCCACAGGGCAGCTCTTCCTCCTTCATCATCCTAGGTGTGGATTTGTTCTCTCCTTCCCTGTTGTATTACGCTTATTTTATTCAACAAAGTTTTCAGTTATGTGCCTTAATGCACATCAAGTCTCTGGTTTGTTCTTTTTGTGCCTTGTATTTTGGCACAATACCGGTCCAGCTATATTTATAGATTCTAACCCACCCAGTAAGACTAAGAATCTAGAGGCTAAGTTTTCTTAGACATGGCTATACAAGTCATTCGAGATTTCTCAAAATTTTTGATGTATAATTATTCTCAAATCTTTCTTCGCACATGTAACATTATAATGTTACTTGATATCATATATGGAGTCGTGTAATTCACACCAGCAGCAATGCTTAACATAGCCAATTTCTCAGTTCTTAGGTCCCTTAAATCCCAATAGGAGAATTCAGTCTATTCAGAGCATGCACCTTTACCAAAAATAAATAGATAAGAAGCTCCAAACAGAATGGGTAATTGACTAACCTTAGCAACTGCATAGACACCAAACAAGCCCGTGTCTTTGTAGTTGGTGTTGAAAGCCATCATGCTCTCAGCAATCTCATTAATTCCAATCCTTTGAGCAAGTTCTGATCTGCTCAAGATCAAGAAAAAAGATTCTGATGTTCAAATCAGGCAATGAAGAAGGATATTCAACTACAGGAAAACACTTTTAGCATGTAATCAAACTAGTTTAGAAGAAACAGACCCCATGTGCTTCCCTCCACCTGCGTTTTTGTTCCAAGAACCCAACATAGACTGCATGACCATCAATGCAACGGAATCTGGATCTGTCCAGGATGCTCCATTAAATGCAACAGCAAATTGTGCAAGGGGAATATCATCGTCGATAATCCTAACCTAAAATTCCAAGGTCCAAAAAGCTGTAAAAAATCATATGAACACATCTATAAACTAAAACCGCAGTAGAGTGTACTAGTGTAGACAGACCTCAGATCCAGTAAAAATAGCGGGTTCTTTTGCAACCAATTGGGAGGCTGTTGTAGGGTCAGTTGACAGCTTTGTGAAGAGTTTCTTCACTTGTTCAACTATATCCTCATGCTTCACAGCACCAGCAGCAGAAATAACCTGCAATATGAAAACATTCAATAATGTCCAAAAGACAACTAAGAGGTAAGAACACATGTTTTACTGAACCATGAAGATGACAAGCACGATGACTTGTCAACCCACTCGCTTAGTTCAGAAAAATGAACAAAAAAAATGTTAGGAGGCCACAATCATTTCGTGTAACTACAAACCCTAATCACAGAAGCCTCAAACTTCAGTTGCATTGTGTAACTACAAAGCCTAATCACAGAAACTTCAGACTTCAGTTGGGGTCAGAAGTAGACCATTCGAGGAGCCGTATAATGAGTTGAAATATAGTTCTTCAAATGAGCCTTTGAGATTGTCTTGATATTTTGAGCAGGCCCCAGGATCGTCCTACCCAAAGGAGTATACTGGAAGGCTGTTGCATGCACATGGTCAAAAATGACTTCTTCAGTTTGACCTTCCACCTGCAAACACTATTTTGGTCATACATTGTATTTTATGATAAAACCATGAACTGTTATAGACATAAACATACAGTGGATAGGCCGATAGAGCACCTGTCAAGATTATTTAATGACACAGAACATGTCAAATACAAGAAGCAAAGTGACCTTGTGATTTACACAAGCACATGATACATCTTGGAAACAAAATCAGCATCTCGATATGACAAGCTAACAATATGTTAACAGGCAGTATAGAGGACAGGTATGACTAACTAATTCATTGCACATACAGAAAGAAGCAGAAAGCAGGATAATATATTTGAGAAGTTCAGCAGAAACTACAAAACTACTTATACTCAAGAAAGGGACATTAAGAGACAACAAGTCAGTCAAAATATGTTCGTTTTAATGCCTGAGACCAAAATCCAATGATTAATCTTCACATGTAGTGTAACAGAAGCCAACTTTACCTTAAAGCCAACAAAAGTTATTCATTTTTCAAGAGAGAAGATGAAAACACAGTTATAAAGACCTATGATCTGTGCGAACAGGAAAGCATCTGAACACTAGTTGTGCATTACAGTTGTTTGTGAAGAAAACACCCATTTCATATTTCACCTATAAGTACCTGCAGATTTCTAGAAATGCCAAAGTTTTGGATAGTTTGGCAAATTCAATATCATTGGAAATTTTATTATAATTGGAGCCAGCTAAAACTTCTCAAACCATAGCGAGAAGGGGAACAAGCAAAGTAGGGAAATAAAGCAAAAAGAGAAGAATGATACAAACCCTTTCAGTAAGCAAGCTCTCAAGTAACTTGTTTGAATCAAGAACGGAATCAAAAGGAAACCAACAACTTTTAAGCCAAAAACAAAAAATCACAACGATCACAGCAGCAAGTACATAGCAAAAGACCCATCAGACTTCTAATATTGTAATATACAAAATCCTCTAAAAAACAGCCTATTGCCCTATAATGGTAATGGCGCCTAGGGCTGAGGACTGAACCTGATAGCTCTCATACATAACTAGTCTCTGCTTGGTCCAATAAGCTAACAAGCTGGCATGGTAGGGACGGGTGCGTAGAGTATGAACAGATTTGTATTTAATCAACGTAGCCCATATTAATCTTTATCCCTCTCTTTCCACCCCCTCATGACAACAGCAAGAGTTAGGTTTTAAGTCGTACATGCATGGCATTTGTGCACACACATGTGGAAAGCACATGAATAGACACAGACAGAGACAGAATCGTATGGCTTATGTTTTTGCTTACTGAGGCAATCTATTTTGCTATCTATTTTTGTCTCTAAGCACAAATGACTGCATACAATACAGGTTCATAAGCTACATTAAAATTGTGTCTCAGGCACAAGCTGGCCCATCTAATCTCACATGCTAAATGAGACTCGAGACCTTGCAAACTCGAGCTTAAGTAGTTCCAGCTTGGCACATTGTCCAATGATATTTACAGATTTCCAAGTTGTTCACTCAACCAACCAAAAAATGGCTTCATCTATCACATGAATTTCCATGGATTTACGGAGGAAAGGAATCCACTAGAAAAATTGAAAAAAAATGAAATCCTCAAGCAATGAATATTGTGCAGAAGATACGTCAACAACGAACAGTACAGCTCAAATCGAACTACGCAGAACTGCCTGTTTCTTGGGTTATACAAGTAACCAGACGAAGAAAATAGCAGAAAATGAGAAGAATCGTCAACTCAAAATAGTAGTTCTCCAAGCAATACTGACATAGAGGACGAACTCTCACAGTTAGAACAAAAGGAAGCAGAACAAAATCAAGCAAAAAGCGACGAAAATCATCCGAGCAGCTGCTCACCTCCTCCATCTCCCGGAGGATAACATCTCGTTCTCGATTGATTCTATCCTCGCTGAAGCACGAATTCTGAAGAATGTCTGCCAGGATATCCAATGCCACGGGCACGTCCTCATTCAACACTTTCGCGTAGTAGGTCGTCTGCTCCCTAGAGGTGTAAGCATTCAGGTGGCCGCCCATGTTCTCGATCTCCTCCTCCAGCGCCCTCACCGATCTCTTTTCCGTTCCCTTGAAGATCATGTGCTCCAGAAAATGCGCCGTTCCGTTCGTCTCATCCGTCTCGAACCGGCTGCCAGCGTCAATCCACACCCCAACCGTCGCCGTTTTGGCCGCGAGGTTCGACTCCGTAGCGATGCGCAGCCCATTCGGTAGCGTCGTCACTCGCGTCTCCGGCGCTGAGAGAATCTTCGTGTGGTCCGCGAGCACTGGCTCGGGCGAGGCGTACTTGAGGAATCGAGGGTCGGGGTTCTCGAGCCGCCGGAGCTTCGACTTCACCTCCTCGGCTAAGCGGTCGTAGATCATCACGTTGGGCGCCGGAGGAGAGATGGGAGCCGCCGGAGACGGAGCAGCTACGGCCGTTGAGTAGCTAGAAGAGAGACGATCTGATTGGAGGACCCACAGGCGGGAGAACAAGGGTTTCCGGGATCGCCGGGCAAGGTTGATCATCGCCTTGCTGGCCATTTCGGCTACTTTCCCTACTACGGAATCTCTAGCTTCCGGGAAAGAATTCGAGCGCCTGCACAGTAGGTAATGGGGAATTGATCGTCTTCCTCCTCAAAGCGAGGAAAAAAGAGAAGGGAAGAGACGGGGAGAGAGAGAGAGAGATAGAGAGAGGGCCGCCTTTGCTTGCTCACTTCCTAGGTTCGTGGACTGGAAATCGACTCGTATCGGAGACGATTCTAATATTGTCTCAGTCAATAAACCGAGAATCTCGCTTAATCGAACTCGCAAGTTCAGATGGTTCGTTCACCATATCGACACGTCCCCGTCTGAGACCGAGTCATGGGGATGAGGAACCGAGTCATTTATCATGGGACTACAAACCCGGGAAAGTGGAGAACCTGGCCCGAGTTTCAGATTTTCTTACTGCAACGCGCATGATCTTGCTGTTATCATTAAAACACGGCTTTGATTTCTATTAATTACGACATACCGGTTCGATTTTGTGGAATCAACTGCACAAACGTGGCGCATGATACGTGCATAACTTTGGCACCATCGAGGACAGCCGAAGGCCTGGCCGAGAGCACTAGAGCGGAGCCGACCAGTGGCGTGAGAAGCAGCTGGGCACGCCGATTACCACCCGACCGGCTTATGTCATCATTGCCTTGTGAGGTTAGCCTCGGTGTGGAGCGCCAAGAGCAGCAAGCTGCAGCGTTGCGCGCGGCCGAGGATGGGCACAAGCCCAAGAAACGACCTGCATGATCGGCCTCTAGCACCCATGTGCATAGGGCCAAGTGCACACGAGTGAGTTGGACCACACGGTACCTTGGCATGGTTCAGGGTTCGACACTTATAGAAACCTTGGACATTACTTATATGGATGTAGTGGGAGGAGCGGGCGGAGCAGCTAAGGTCGAAAAAGGTGAGACAGGGTCCGGATTCATACAGAGAGCAGACGCAACCAGATCCAATCCAAACACCCTTTTTGCTTATGTTTATTTACTCTTTTATACTGTCTCGGTTTGAGATCTGTTAGGATCGTTTTACTTTAAGTTCTTTGTACCGTTTCGGGTTAGGAGTTAAGTACCGAGACGCTTTTCATGTATATAAGCTTTGTAATTAGAGCTTTTTTGGATTACGCTTTAATGAAGATTTTATTCCATTTGGGCGTCGCTTTCTCTCTTCCCCTTTTCCTCTCGAGCTTTGTCAATGGTGGTGGGCGTAGCCGGAGTTCTACCCTACAGCCAGCGGCTCCTCTATTTCTGATCTCGCTTCTTCTCCTAAAGTCACCCCTTCCATGGCCGATTGGATGACGATTTGAAGATGACAGACGTAGCTGCCGGCAACCTCTCCATCTTCTCCAAGTCACGACGTTTCCCCAACCAGTAAGCTAGGTGATCCACGATGCAACTTTCCTCAACCACAAAGGGAGGTTAGAGGCCGGTTTCATCTCACGGGAAGGCGCAGTGAAGGAGCAGGCCGGTAGATCTGGTGTTCTACTTCCAAAGTAGCAACACAACCATCTACCGACAAACGATTGCTTCTTCTGTTCCTGCGATAGAAGGAGAAGCAGTAGCATATCACTAAGTTGAGATCTATTCGCCCTGCTGAGCGTGATTGTAGGTAGAGATAGCGCATTGGCAGTGAGGTTCTATCAATTTGGTATCAGAGCAAACGCTATGCCCTAGCGGAGATTCGAAAAGTTACAGGCAAAGAGAAAATCAGCACCGCAGGTTACAGATGGAGAAGACAGCAGAAACCCAGCGACTCAGAGCCCCGTCACTATTTCTCTGTGTAGATTCATCGGTCGAGTCATAGATCTCTGGAATCATTGGAGTCTCAAGGATCTTCGAGTAATTTTTTAGAATTTTTGAGGCTACCGTTGGCGATGAATCGATTTTTGAAGAGGCGCGGTTTCTCAAGCGTTGTTCTTCACCAATTCCTGTGACCACAGAACATTCCAGCATCGATTCAGCTCGGGATCTTGATTAATTCGTGTGGATGATCATTCCAGAAGATTCATGACAAATTTTCGAGCAAATCGAGCCCAAGAACACCTGATTTGGTCCATAAACGAGGTCAGAATCGAATTTTGAAGTTCACTGGCATTTTCCGGTGTTCAAAGAAGAAATCCGGCGAACCCAATAAATTCCGGCCCCGTGTTCTTTAGTCCCCAGTTGTGTCGCGTGTTTCCGTGACCAAATCGGCCGCGAATCACCAAGATACGTGAGTCCCGTCGAGTCTCACGCAACTGGAACTTTGATGCTCAATGTGTCCCGTCACGAGTCCCACTCTGCCGCGTTCTCGTCAGACACCGAGTCCCGCTTCACACGAGTCGCTTTCCTTTCAAAGCTGGCGACAATGTGTCTGTGTGTCCTGTCTCATGAAGCACGTGTCCTGGCCTGATTCTCAACCGAGTTCTTCTTTTGAGTTGCCTGAAAATCCCGAATCTGCATCAACTTCAAATCACCGGCATTTTCAGCTTCGGCCTTTGTTTGGGTATAGCAAACATGCGTTGGAATTGTCTTCGTCTTGTCTATCTGCTCACAAATTTTCAGAATTTTTGGTGAAGGCACCCGGGCATAGTGCAATTTTGAATGCAGACTGTTCTGATGAGCATCCTGTGACTGAGTTTCAGTTGAAATACAACCGAGTTCCCTGTCTGAGGATATCATAATAGATACTATACTGCATACATAGACACAGGAGCACAGATAAACTTATGTAAAAAATATTGTTTACCAGATAATGCATGGGAGAAACAAGAACCACCATTAGAAGTTAGAGGATTCAATGGGGCTAAAGCCATGATAAATTATAAAGCAGAAAATGTTAATATACAAGTTTGGAAAAAGGTCATTAAAATCAATAGAATATATGTGTTCGAATTACATAACCAAGATATTATATTAAGAAGATCTTTCTTAAACAATTACTTACCAATAAATATTACAAATAAGTACTTGATATTAACCACTCCCTGTGGATAAAAGATTAATGCATTAATAATAAGCAATACTGAGAAAAAACAAACCCCTTGGATTAAAGGTGACAGTAAAATAACACAAAAATTAACAAGAGAAACAGTAAACATTATAACTTTAAATGTATATGAAATAAATGAGTTAGAAAGTATAGAAAAGAGATTAGAAAGATTGTATTATGAAAATCCATTAGAAAACTGGGATAAACATAAAAATAGAATTAATAAAAGATGACAGTATAATAACACAACCACCATTAAAATATATACCAGATGATATCAAAGAATTCGACCTACACATAAGTGAACTGTTAAAAGGAGGATACATACAAAGATCAAATTCAAAACATAGTAGCCCAGCATTTATAGTAAATAAGCATAGTGAACAAAAAAGAGGAAAAACTAGAATGGTTATAGATTATAGAAATCTAAATGCTAAAGTTAAAACTTATAATTATCCAATCCCTAACAAGATACTTAAACTAAAACATATATCAGGATATCAATACTTCAGTTAAATTTGACTGCAAAAGTGGATTCTACCACTTAAAACTTGAAAATGAAAGTAAAAAACTAATAGCTTTTATAGTTCCCAATGGATTTTACGAATGGAATGTTTTACCATTTGGATATAAAAATGCTCCAAGAAGATTCTAGAGTTTCATGGATGAACAATTCAAAGGACTAAGAAACTGTGTAATTTATATAGATGATATTTTATTGTGCAGCAATACTAAAGAAGATCATTATGAACTATTAAATGAATTCATAAATTATGCAACTAAAGCAGGACTAGCAATAAGCAAAAATAAAGCGGTTATTTGTAAAAAACAAATAAAATTTTTAAGAATAGAAATAGACAAAACAGGTATAAAAATGCAAACTCATAGTCCAAAAAATAGCACAAACAGAAGAATTGGATACTAAAAAGAAACTACAGTCATTCTTAGGACTAGTAAACCAAGTTAGAGAATATATACCACATTTAGCAAAATATTGTAAACCACTTCAAGAAAAACTAAAGAAAGACAAGGAATATTACTAGACTGAAGAAGACAAACAACATATCAATCAAATCAAACAAACTTGTAAAAACCTACCTAACCTAGAATTTTCAGAAAAACCATTTATATGGATCATAGAATCTGATGCTTCAGAATATAACTACGGATCATACTAAAATATAAGTACGAAAATGATAAAAATGAATATCTTTGCAGATATTACTCAAGAAGTTTTAAAGATAATGAGGCAAAATGAAAAATAAATAGAAAAGAACTATTATGATTATATTATGCACTACGGCATTTTGAAATCTATGTAGTCTATACAAAGTTTAAGGTCAGGGATAGATAGCACACAGGTAAGATATTGGCTAAATGCAAAATTAGAAAATTTAATCGTAAAGAAGGAAATCAAAAGGCTAGTCAACAAAATTAAATTATATGATTTTGAAATTTAAGTAATCAAAACTAATGAAAATTGCTATGCAGACTGCCTATCCAAGAACTTGAAGATATAAGCCAGCGAACGAAGCTAAGTTGAGATGGTTTGAAACCCAAACAACTCAACCAGAAAGTACTAACAAAATGAACTATTTAGCACCAAGAGCACACGACTGAAACAATACTAATAATGGTAACCATTTTACCAGGGATCTTTATAGATCTAGAAAAAATGGCTAGTCCAGAGCAAACGACTATTGGTAAAGACGTACCAAATCCATTTATAGATGATCACTTTCCAAAAGTGATAAAATGCGATACAAATCGCAACCATTACACACACAAAAGAAGTTGAAGCTAAAAGCACAAACACTCAATAACACTAATGGTTTATTTGTGCAGATAATAAGAATGGAGTTAGAAGACCACCATACCCAAATAGCAATCTTACAAGACCAGATCAAAGAACTCCTCAAATGGAAAACCCAAATTGAACCTCTGCTAAAAACCCCAGAAAAAGTGCCAGAAAACCCAAAATCCAATCCAGTGATCACAAGACGAAAAACCTTGGAAACCACCAAACAAGAAGAACCAACTGTATTGTTTAAACCCAGATTCAAGAATACCAATCTTAACCAAAGATTCCGAAAAACCACTATACAGACCAAACCTAGTCTGTTTATCGCTCCTCAGACACAGACCTACTTAGAAACCATACAAAAGGAAAGATCTGAAAGTCAGTCCATGATAGTTAGCAACTATTTAAGAAACCTCAAAAAAGTATGTGACTTCTTGAATAAGAATCCCAGAGAAAAGAATGTCATACCAGGAAAATGTTATATCACCATACCCTATCCAGGAATAAACAAATTGATAGCCTACCCAAACACTGATCCAAATTTAATTAAAATGGTCCACAGTTATGGATTGCTCCATACTGTCTACACCCACATTGCCAAAAAACTAGAAGAAATTTCAGAATTATGTAAGGCGGCCAAACATTACCTTGAAGTAACAAAAGTCCCGCTCATCTATATAAGAATATTTGCTGCACAGGCAGAAGTATTCGAAGATCAAATGATCTCTTCGTTATATGTAGTGAAAATAGGACTTACAAAGGAACTAGTTTAACCATAATTCCAACAACAAGAGGAGATTCTATTGCCAGAAATGAAGGAAGTTTTTGCGAAAAAGAGGCCAAGAGATTTACAAGTCATATTTGAAGGACTTCTACACCAATATCAGAAACCAATAGTATAAATGTACGAAGCAAGAAATGGCAAGATAGTCTATTTGTTTTCATTAAAAACCAAAGAAGGCAGTAAAGAAGAAATTTTACGATGGCTAGAAACTTTGATCATGCCAGATAGAACACCACAGACAAGAGCCATCAAGGGACCACTTATGGGAACGAAAAATCTCAAAGTTTATTGTCAAATGATGCAGAATTACCCAGAACATAAATGTTTAGAATGTGGAAAAGGTAAAGAATTGTGCGAGATAAATCTTTAGGAGAGATCTCTTCAGTCAATACTTCAATCACTACCATGAAAATGGAAAAGTTGTGATTGATTGAAGAATCTATTCTAAAGAAAAGCATCAACAGCCATTATGAAGGAATCAAATAAAGCAAAAGCATAGACAGCCATCATGAAGGAATCAAATAAAGCAACAGCATCGACAACCATCATGAAGGAATCGAATAAAGCAAAAGCAAGAGCCATCATAAGGACGATTTCCACCACACATCAATATAGTCATTTCTAGCACCAAGCTCCGGCTTGAGCTCCCAACTTGGAGAGTCTCACCCGAATAGATCCTCACCGTTTGCTGGGGTCTTATGCTATACCATGCCACACTTCGTTTACGCGTCAGTGACACATTGGTCACCCAAACTCGCCGGCTCCCCTTATCGATCTCAAGCTCAAAGTGGAACCCGTGGATGCTCAGGTGTTGGAACACCAAGTGGCAATCCGTAAATCTTCCCGCAGTCCATACCTCTACTCTCGGTCCTTGATTGATCTGTAAACCAGGAATCCTTAATAATCCTATGAATCTAAGAACCCTTATATATATTCAAAATAACTTTCATATTCTCTTTCGTATAAAATTTTCATTGTCCTTTTTATAAGCTTTTACACTTGTAGTTGAAAACATTCTGTTTCATCATATGATATGTCTGACATTGTTTCGTCTGAGTCTATATTTCTTATTTCCCTTATCCACTTATCATGTACTCTGTGTATTAATTTGTCTATGAATTGTCTTACTATTGTCATCCTTTTTAACCATATTAGCCATTTATTTCTAGTAATTATAATCTTCTTTCTATCATTTGTATTAATTGGTATTATATATGTTAGTCCGGGTTCTAATTTTATCATCCTTTCATTCTATTTATTATATTATGCGACATTATGTCATTGTCATAGTCATAATCATTGTTTTGATAGTCTGTTAATTCATTTTCATAGTAATCACTGTCATATTCCTCATATATGTATGCTGATTCTATGGCTAATCTTTGTTCATTTTCTTCTATCATGCTTCTAATATTGGATATAAACTTGTGTATCATAATATAGACCTTAAAATTTTTTATCAATCTTTCTTTCCTAACTTTCCTTTTTTCTTCTTCTTCTATTACTTTGTCTAGTGTTCTTTTCGTATCTGTTTCAAAGTCCTTATGATTTATTTGTCTAATCATCGAGATTTCTAGGAATTATTATATGTTTCCCTAAATGTTCAATTTCTAATACATTTTTCACAATTTTAAAGTTTTCATATTTATTCAGCCATTTGTTTCCTAGTATTATCCCTGTTAAATTATCATTTCTGAATGCTTGTATTTTAAATTCTATTTCAAACATATAATCAGCTATCTTAGTTTCTTTACTCACTTTTCTTGTACTCTTGATAATGTTTCCCTGGATATCCTTGTATCTGTGTTCGCTTGGCAAGACTATATCATTGTTTATCAAATCTGGTGTAATATAGTTTTCTTCTGATCCTGTGTCTATTAATATTTTCTTTGTCATATTGTCTATAATTCTTTTTATGTGGAATTGTTTATTATAACTAGTTTCTCCTGATGTACTGACACTCAATCTTTGTTTAATAATTTGTAGTTCGTTTTGCTCTTCATCTAAATAATAAGATTCATCATCGTTTATTATTGTTATTAGTTGTTTGAATGAGCTGTCTATTTGTATTGTTTCATTTGTTTTTCTTCTAACTGTGATCCTATGTTTATTAGTTACTACATACATATTTTTTCCTTTAATGGTCATAACCTTACATCCTTTTTCTAGTTTAATACCTGATAATTTCCAATATAAGACTAAACTTCTATCTATATGTCTATCTGTCAAACTGATTGTATAATTAGGTTTTACATTAAACTGTAGTTTTTGGTATATTAGGTTTCCTCTCACTTTTGCTATTATTGCTTTTTCAGCTGGGTATATTATCCTATCGTCTGATATATAGAGTTCTAGTGGGGTATTTATTCCTTCCTAGAAACAAACTTTTACTAATATTTCTATTCCTCCAAAGTATATGTATTTCATTGGGTTTTTTACTTTTAATTGCTTTAATTCTTCTTGTATCCCTTGCTTACTGATTAGTGGTACTCTCGTTCCTTCTGATAATCCTGCATGTTCAATATCTATTACATGTTCTCTTTGGTTGATTATGTAATATTCTTCAATATTTTTCTTAAGCATGGTTTTAATTACTGGTATTTTTCTTACTAGTGGAAATTCAAATATCTTTTCTGTACTAATATCCAACCCTTGTTTTTCTATTTGTCTAAATAGTTTTTCGTCAAATATGACCATTTGGATTGTGTAGTCTTCTGTTAACTCTTCTTGATATTTGATTTCTTGTGGTCGTTCTATTTTATCACTGCTCTCAGTTTCATATATCGTTTCATTTTCTGAAATATCTATTTCACTAAGATTTTCTATGTTGATATAGTCATCTTCTATTATATTTATCAATTTCTGTTTTATAAGTTGTCTACAGTCTTTTGCCATATGTCCTATCTTTCCACAATTATAACACTTACAACCATTAGGATTTTTAGTATATTTATTTCGGTTTCTGATATAATATTTCTTTTTTGGGTATCTATTTTTATATTTTTTATATTTTTTGTAGTAATGTTTTAACTTTTTATATTTTTTATGTTTTCTAGTTTTATAATATGTTTTACATCCTAACTGTGGTGTTGTATGTTCTTCGCAACACTTATATGGTGTTTGTATAATTAATTTGAGTTTTTTCGTTTTAACATATTCTTCGCGCATTGATTTAAACCATGTTCTTAAAAATTCTATCTTTGATCCTAGAGTATCTTCTTTTGGTTTGTTGTCTTGGAAAACTTTTATAACTTGTCCATAAACTATCAGTGGTAATTTTGAAAAGAACAAGTCTAAGTATCTTGGTTTTTCTTTAGTAGAAATATTTGCTTGGTAGTAGTATTTACTGAAAATTTCAATGTATTCTTCTAAGTAGCACATATCACAGATTGTTAAATTTAAAATATTTGTCTAGCATTTATTTTTATTTGATCTTCAAGTATCTTTTCAATATTAGAATGTGAAAGTTCAGCTTTTATTGATCCTAAATATTTTTCTAAAATATCTAACAGATTCGTAGTTGTTGATCCTTTACTATTTGTTTCTGCTCTAAGTGATTCTTTCGAAGAACTGTGTAATTGGTCAAACCATAGGTATACGTTTCCTATGAATGAATTTTCTATATATGCTGGTACATTTTTAATATCGATTTTATTTTCTGTTATATGTTTACTCATTTTGGCTTTCCAAATTTGTAAGAGTTCCAAAATGTTGTTTATATTATTTAAATTTAAAATTCCTTGTTTCCATTCCTTTTCTTCTGTTTTTGTTCTAAGCATGGATTTCCAAATTCTTTTCCATCTTTCACTTTTTTTATAATCATCGTGATGTCTATTTCTACTTGGATTTCCTTTATGTGTTTTAAATCCTGTCAGATATTCTTTTTTTTTGTTTACCCCTTCTTTTGGTGTTGTGTTCATGTTAATTTTCATATCAGTTATTTGTTCAGGTTTTTCTTGGTTCATCAATTCTGTATAAGTTATGCTAGGTTCATAAGTTTCAGTTTTATTTTCTAATTGATATACTATTTGTTTCTAGCATATTAATTTCCATGTTCCCTTGTAGGACACATCTAGCTTTTCATTTATTTGATCAAATTTTTTTATCAATTTTTTCTATTAATTTTTCTAGTAGGTTTATTATTTTGTCCATTTTATCTTTCAGACACGCTGGGCAACCTTGCACCGACTGTTCTTGATCGACATGGCAACCTTCATATTGCCACGTCTTTATCTTAGGCTTGGGTTTATTTTCCTCATTGAGTCTGCAGATCCTATCTAGTGTTGTTTTGTATTCATTTCTTCATCATCTAGTATTAGATACATATCATCTTGGTTAAGTTCTAAGAACTTCCTATTTAAATTAGTTTCCACTATTCTACATTTTTGTCCGAAAACAAAAGTCTTTTTTGAATCAACTTCATATTCTGATTTGTTCATATAAATGACTCAGTGATTATTCTACCTATTATTAAGTCTTGGTTATACATGGCTGTTAAATATTTTATTTCTCTTTTAACTATCTGGTCTGAAATATACAACTTTTCTGGTTCACGTTCTATCTTCTAGAGTTCTAGTTTCTTTTGGTCTATGTTTCTTAATATATCATTTAACTGATTACTTATCTTTTTTTGGTTTTCTAAAACATGCTTTAAATCATACAATATTTTTTCAAATTCTGTCTTATCCATGTTTTTGTAAAACGTTTTCCTGTCCGAGCTATGCAAACATTCTCATTCTCAAGTATGTGCTTTGTGTCCTATAATCTATCGATTTGCAAGAATTGAAATAACCCTGGTTCTCTATATGGTCTATGCAGCTCAAGACTTGCATTTACTGTGTTTCTCTCATGACAGACCATCTCACTTTCCCCGATCGGCCTCTGCCTTTGTGGGTACTCGTTTGGGGTCTTTCCCTCTTGGGTTACACATTCAGGCTCCTCTTTTACCAAATAGTCATATAGGCAAATAGCAAAAAATAAGACTACTCTATACATGCTTGAAAATCAGAATCTCAACACCTACTCACAAGGAAAACTAACAATTTTATTCCATAACTGAAATAAGCATACTTATAGATATTTCATCAATCCCCGAAGAGGTTGATGATAAGTGGCAACTATTAGTCTCTAGAACAGCCTCCATGAGACTCTGCTAACTGGTTTACAATAACTGGTTACAGGCTCTGATACCAATTACAGAGAGACAGAGAGGTCTTAGAATAACATAAGGATAGGAGGGAGAAGAGAGATGAGGGAGCCGAGAGTGACTGCGGAGAACGATACTTTTAGTTCCTCTTTATAGAACTCGGAGGCGGAGATCTTCGGTTGATATTGCACTCACTCGAATTTTGAGGTTTCTTAAATAGTTGCTAACTTTCATGGATTGGCTTTCAGATCTTTCCTTTTGTATGGTTTCTAAGTAGGTCTATGTCTGAGGAGGGGTAAACAGACTAGGTTTGGTCTGTATAGTGGTTTTTTGGAATCTTTGGTGAAGATTGGTATTATTGAATATGGGTTTAAACAATACAGTTGGTTCTTCTTGTTTGGTGGTTTCCAAGGATTTTGGTCCTGTGATCACTGGATTGGATTTTGGGTTTTCTAGCACTTTTTATGGGGTTTTTAGCAGAGGTTCAATTTGGTTTTTCCATTTGATGAGTTCTTTGATATGGTATTGTAAGATTGCTATTTGGATTCAACCAGAATTGCAACAACAAGAGGAGATTCTATTGCCAGAAATGAAGGAAGTTTTTGCGAAAAGGGGCCAAGAGATTTACAAGTTATATTTGAAGAACTTCTACACCAATAGCAGGAACCAAATGTATGGATGCAAGAAATGGTCAGATAGTCTATTCGCTTTCATTAAAAACCAAAGAAGGCAATAAAGAAGAAATTTTACGATGGCTACAAACTTTGATCATGCCAGATAGAGCACCATAGACAAGAGCCATCAAGGGACCACTTATAGGAACGAAAAATCTCAAAGTTTATTGTCAAATGATGCAGAAATACCCAGAACATAAATGTTTAGAATGTGGAAAAGGTAAAGAATTGTGTGAGGTAAATCTTTAGGAGAGATCTCTTCAGTCAATACTTCAATCACTACCATGAAAATGGAAAAGCTGTGATTGATTGAAGAATCTATTCTAAAGAAAAGCATCGACAACCATTATGAAGGAATCGAATAAAGTAAAAGCATAGACAACCATCATGAAGGAATCAAATAAAGCAAAAGCATCGACAACCATCATGAAGGAATCAAATAAAGCAAAAGGAAGAGCCATCATAAGGATGATTTCCATCCCACATCAACATTCGAGCGAGTGCAATATTAGCCGAAGATCTCCGCCTCCGAGTTCTATAAAGAGGAACTAAAAGTATCGTTCTCAGCAGTCACTCTCGTCTCCCTCATTTCTCTTCTCCCTCTTATCCTTATGTTATTCTAAGACATCTTTGCCTCTCTATAATTGGTATAAGAGCCTGTAACCAGTTATTGTAAACCAGTTAGCAGAGTCTCATAGAGGCTGTTCCAGAGACTAATAGTTGCCACTTATCATCAACCTCTTCGGGGATTGATGAAATATCTATAAGTATGCTTATTTCAGTTATGGAATAAAATTGTTAGTTTTCCTTATGAGTATGTATTGATATTCTGATTTTCAAGCATGTGTAGAGTAGTCTTATTTTTTTCTATTTGCCTAGTCGAAGTTCTCCCAAGTTTGCCTATATGACTATTTGGTAAAAGAGAAGCCTGAATGTGTAACCCAAGAGGGAAAGACCCCAGACGAGTACCCACAAAGGCAGAGGCCGATCGGGGAAAGTGAGATGGTCTGTCATGAGAGAAACACAGTAAATGCAAGTCTTGAGCTGCATAGACCATATAGAGAACAAGGGTTATTTCAATTCTTACAAATCGATAGATTATAGGACACAAAGCACATACTTGAGAATGAGAATGTTTGCATAGCTCGGACAGGAAAACGTTTTACAAAAACATGGATAAGGTAGAATTTGAAAAAATATTGTATGATGTAAAGCATGTTTTAGAAAACCAAAAAAAGATAAGTAATCAGTTAAATGATATATTAAGAAACATAGACCAAAAGAAACCAGAACTCTAGAAGATAGAACGTGAACCAAAAAAGTTGTATATTTCAGACCAGATAGTTAAAAAAGAAATAAAATATTTAACAGCCATGTATAACCAAGACTTAATAATAGGTAGAATAATCACTGAGTCATTTATATGAACAAATCAGAATATGAAGTTGATTCAAAAAAGACTTTCGTTTTCGGACAAAAATGTAGAATAGTGGAAACTAATTTAAATAGGAAGTTCTTATAACTTAACCAAGATGATATGTATCTAATACTAGAAGAAGAAGAAATGAATACATAACAATACTAGATAGGATCTGCAGACTCAACGAGGAAAATAAATCCAAGCATAACCTATATAGAATTGATGAACCAAGAAAAAACTGAACAAATAACTGATATGGAAATTAACATGAACACAACACCAAAAGAAGGAGTAAACATAAAAGAAGAATATCCGACATGATTTAAAACACATAAAGGAAATCCAAGTAGAACTAGACATCACGATGATTATAGTAAAAGTGAAAGATGGGAAAGAATTTGGAAATCCATGCTTAGAACAAATACAAAAGAAAAAGAATGGAAACAAAGAATTTTAAATTTAAATAATACAAACAACATTTTGGAACTCGTACAAATTTGGAAAGCCGAAATGAGTATACATATAACAGAAAATAAAATCGATATTAAAAATGTACCAGCATATATATAAAATTCATTCATAGGAAACATATACTTATGGTTTGACCAATTACCCAGTTCTTCGAAAGAATCACTTAGAGCAGAAACGGATAGTAAAAGATCAACAACTACGAATCCGTTAGATATTTTAGAAAAATATTTAGGATCAATAAAAGCTGAATTTTCACATTCTAATATTGAAAAGATACTTGAAGATCAAATAAAAATAAATGCTAGACAAAATATTTTAAATCTAACAATCTGCGATATGTGCTACTTAGAAGAATACATTGAAATTTTCAGTAAATACTACTACCAAGCAAATATTTCTACTAAAGAAAACCAAGATACTTAGACTTATTCTTTTCAAAATTACCACTGATAGTTTATGGACAAGTTATAAAAGTTTTCCAAGACAACAAACCGAAAGAAGATACTCTAGGATCAAGGATAAAATTTTTAAGAACATGGTTTAAATCAATGTGCAAAGAATATGTTAAAACGAAAAAACTCAAATTAATTATACAAACACCATATAAGTGTTGCGAAGAACATACAACACCACAGTTAGGATGTAAAACATATTATAAAGCTAGAAAACATAAAAAATATAAAAAGTTAAAATATTACTACAAAAAATATAAAAAATATAAAAATAGATACCCAAAAAAGAAATATTATATCAGAAACCAAAATAAATATACTAAAAATTCTAATAGTTGTAAGTGTTATAATTGTAGAAAGATAGGACATATGGCAAAAGACTGTAGACAACCTATAAAACAGAAACTGATAAACATAATAGAAGATGACTATATACCTTTCTTAAACAATTACAAATAAGTGCCTGATATTAACCACACCTTGTGGAGAAAAGAGTAATGCATTAGTAGTAAGAAATACTAAGAAAAAACGAACCCCTTGGACAAAAGGTGATAGTAAAATAACACAAAAATTAACAAGAGAAACAGTAAACATTATAACTTTAAATGTTAATGAATAAATGAGTTAGAAAGTATAGAAAAGAGATTAGAAAGATTGTATTCAGAAAATCTATTAGAAAACTGGGATAAACATAGAACAACAATAAAAATAGAATTAATAAAAGATGACAGTATAATAACACAACCACCATTAAAATATATACCAAATGATATCAAAGAATTCGACCTATAGATAAGTGAACTGTTAAAAGGATCTAAATTTATCTTCTCTTTTTCATTTTGTTAAAAAAAATAACACTCTCTTATACTTCAATAATTTGAAAAAATGCTATTGAGAAACAACTTAGAAAGCAAATAAAAATTTTGTATGGTGGTGGTGGGGGGAATTTACAGGTAAAAAATTTTTGTTGTTATTAAAAATAAGTGAAATAAAAAATGCAAACTCAAATAAAACAAAATAATTTATCAAAGCAAAGATAGATATGTGGATAATTTATTCAAGTTCCATTTTGTTTTAAGAATAAGTGTTACACAATCAATTTCCTTCCAATTTCAAGTATGAATGATAACCTTTATAAGCCCTTAGTAAATAAGAATCTGAATATTGTTCTCTCATTTGGGTGTACACTTCTTTTCCTATTTTTGTTTCATATATGCTAAAACCTTTGAACAATTGCCTGTAAAATTTCTTTGGGATGAAGCTGAGGGATCTCCAGAGGCTCATTTTTTGTTCTTGGAAATTATGTTGAAAATTATGGTCAGATTGGGGTTGACATTTGGCAGATCTATTAAAGAGGCATTGATGTTGCACAATGGTGACTTGAATCAATGGATGAACTTCAAGTTAAGTGTTGACTGGATTAATCTCTATGTTGTTTTGGGTAAGGATGTCCTAGTATGAATGCATGGTCAATCAAATTATTAATTTCAAGCATGAAGAAGGGCTCTCTTATAGTTGGCATAACAAATTATGGATTGTTAACTCTATACACAGGGCATATTAACTTTGAAGAACTAGTTTTCGACATATTAACTCAAGGATAGTCACAAATAACGTCTTAGAGTCTTTTTAAACAGTAAGGTTTTTCTTGGGTATAATACGACAACTTGAAAAACATGGGAAAAACAGTTTTTTTAAAAAAAAATAAAAACTAAAATAAGGGGAAAATAAAATAAGTGAGAAAACAATAACACAAGCAGTAGATTTGCATCAAATAAAAAATAGAAAATGAAACAAAAAACTGTTTGGCATTTAAAAAGATGAAAAAAATGAAAAAGAATGTGAAAAAACATGAAAAAAACGCATTAAAAATTTTAAACGTTTGTTCAAAAAAACACATTTTTTAGTTTTAAATGGAATTTCATTTTCTCGCATTTTTTTCGCAGTTTTTTTGAAAATAACGTGTTTTTTGTGACTACAAACTCAAGTTGAGGTTAACGTTACAATTCATCTATAAAAGAAAGTTCAAGCAAACTAAACTTTAATTGTGGCTGATGTTAAGGTTGAAGAACTTTGTCGGTAGGAAGTAAATGTAAACTAGATGAACTTGCACCAACCAAAAGTATAATCAGAAAGGAACACAAAAAAGTTTAACTATGTGCCCATTATATGATAATTAGATTTTTTTTTTTCCGTTCTTCTAATCCCAAAGATATATGATAATTAGATTTTTTTTTTTTTCGTTCTTCTAATCCCAAAGAATGAAAGAACTGAGATTACCTGGAAATCGACTAATTAATGTAAAATTGCTATAGATCTTCCTAAGAATGCTATCTCTGAGTTGGGTCCATTAAAGAAAGAATTATTAAGGGAAGTTGAAATTAGCAACAGAAGAACAAAAAAAATATGGGCATTCATTGGGGTATTCAGTTTCTGATAATCATCTTTAGTGCTTGATGGGATTTATTGCCAGTAAGTCATTATAAATGTGCCTTGCCAATGTGCAAGAGCATTCTGAAGTGATGATCTGATTTCAAGAAAACTTATGCTCCTTATGGAATATGTCATCCAAAAAGTCAGGAATCAATGCAAAGTATGGATCATCATTTTCTGACCACCATATTTGTCACTATGTTCTAAACTAGAAACAGTTCTAATAATCTCTTGGAGTTTACTAATTCAATAATCATATTATATCAAATATGAACATATAGTTTTTAAATGACAAAAGTAACAAATTATGGTGACCGGTTAATTTGATTTCATTCCAACTTAATTTAACAACATAAAGACCTTGCTTGTAAACTATCAAATTTATTAATTTTGCTATAAAAGTATAAACTTATCTACTTCACAATTTAATGAATTGGACTGCAGATGAAGGCCAAATGAAGATGATTTGATTGATCCCAACCTTTGTTTATGCAGTTTGCAATAACCTAACAATTTGAGACAATTTACTCCTATACATGCTCAACGGACAAAAAACAATTAAATGATAGATCATAAGCTTTTAGATCTTGGATTCTCTTGGTGTGACAGCATGTGGAAAAGAATCAGATTATACTCAGGCATGCTTTGGTTTCTTTCCGGACTCCTACTTTTTGCTCTGAGAATAAATTTACAATACTTGAATACTTTACAAAAAATAAATAATGCTAAATGAAATAATTAATAAAGCATCCTCAAAATTTAAATTCTGATTTAATTTTCAATGTTCTGGGATATATGCCCAGGAGCAGAGCCAAGGGAGGGCTGGCTTGGGCCATGATCTTACCTCAAAAATATTTTTAAAAAAAAGTTACATGTAAATTTTAGAAAATTTCACTTGTTTTATATAAAAATTTTGAAAAATGATATTTCAACCCTAGTCAAAATTTAGAAACGTTAATTTGACCCTCCTCATGACAAATTTCTGGCTCCGCCCCTCTATATGTCTTAAACTTAAGTGGTTGATATACAACATTCGAACGTGGGCATGCTCAAGTTTTCTCCAAAACATGGGATTTATTATTCCCGCATCCATAAACCTGAAAATTTTAAATTCTTATGCATATGATGACGAGTATTCCTTTCGCTTTTTCCCAACCAGTACCTTGTTTTCTTTCTGGAAAAAGAAGAAAGCCACTATGTGACTCCTCCACTGCATCTAGTTTAAGTGAACAGTGAGGGAATCTCACCACCCGGATGAGAGACCGAAGCTCCCACTCCTTCTCCCTACCCCGGAGATTATATCAGGTCGAAGGAGTTCCGAATTGACCTCTGGACTGCATTTTCGATCCGTAGCGCCAGCACGGAGCATTAATGCGGAATCATGCAACTCTGATGAACTCTGCCTTGCAAAGATGCCCCACTATGCACTTCACAAGCACATGCTAACCTGTTGTCTCATGGCTTGCATGTGCTCTAGGAAGAAAAAACAGCCCGTATATGTTCATGTATCACATGGGCTGCATGTGGTTGCATTCTCATTAAGGGACCTTGAAACTTTGATATTGAAGCAAATGAAATTTACCATGCTAGCTAGTTAAATGCGATCATGCTCCACCAAACAAGTACCACTTTGTCATGCCTATATATCACGATACAAGCTTCCTGTCGGTGGCAGCAATATAAGGTGCATGTAGCGACAATTTGTCCTGGTTGTACATGTGTGTGCATGATAGTCATAAACAATGTTTCGAAGTTTTAAATTGCAAGGTTTTTCTCGCGTATAATACAGCAAGCTTAAAAGAAGTGGGATAAATACGAAAAAATATGGTAACTTTTTTAAAAAAAAACTAAAAATAGAGGAAAATAAAATAAGTAAGAAACTAATAACACAAACATCAAAAGGTAAGTAGATTTGCAACAAATAAAAAAAATAAAAAAAAACTATAAAAAATGAAAGAAGTGAAAAAAATAATAAAAAACACGTTAACAACGCGTTTTGCATTTTTGTTTTTAATGTTTTTTTAAAAAAATGCATTTTTTAGTTTTAAACAGCAACTTAATTTATCACATTCTTTTGAAACACACACACACACACACACACACACACACACACACACACACACACACACACATATATATATATATATATATATATATATATATATATATATATATATATATATATATATGAGAACTGAAATCTTCCGGCCATGTTGAGCTTCATTCAATCATGGTCACCTGACCTGATAAATCCATAAATCCTATGTATATACACACAAATGAGCATCCACGTGCCAACTCTATGTATCTCTGTGTATATATATATATATATATATATGAGCTGAAATCTTCCTGTCATCTTGAGTTTCATCCAATCACGGTCACCTGACATATAAATCCATAAATCCTATGTATAACACACATATGAGCACCCACGTGCCAACATATGGCATGCATGTGCTCAGGCAGGTATCTGTTACATGCATGTTAACAGGTATGTCTCTGGGCAGCATGTGGTGTTGCTCATCAACCATGTGATGTGCATATGCATATCACTATCAAGAAAAAGTACTGGAGATGGTCCCGGCCTTTCTGCCCTTTCTGCAAGAAGCAATTGTTGTGGAAAATGGTGCATGTGTTTCTGCGCTCATCGCTTGAGCACTTTACCATTGCACCAAGCAATGGCCTTGGATGATCCGTTGAATCTGTCTGTAATGCCAGATAGGCACTGCACATTTTTTCAATGCAGCCTTAACCCGCTATATATATAAATATAAGTAAATAAAAGATATCGTGATCAGGGTGAGAATCCAAGAAAAGAAAATTAAAATCTATTCCCATCTTTCTAACTTCAGTTAATTAAGATATATATATATATATATATATATATATATATATATATATATATATATATATATATATATATATATATATATATATATATATATATATATATATATATATATATATATATATATATATATATATATATATATATATATGCACGTATGTCTCGTTTAGATTTTCCAGCCTCTCCACGTTTCTGTTATATATATATATATATATATATATATATATGGTATGTTGGCCAGAGAAATCCGCATCCTGTAGATATAACATACGTAAGATTATGAACTTTATGTATTATGTTTAAGACATTAGTATAAATAGTGTTTTCAGGATTTTAAAACTAAATTTTTCATGGGTGTTAAATGGAAAGTTTGCTTTTCTTGAAAAAATGTTGGAATTCAAAATTTTAAGAAAAGAACAAAGAAAGATTATGAAATTTTATATTTCTGATGAAGTTTTTGCAGAAACATTAGTCAAAATCGAAAAAAGAATGATTAAAACGCTTAAAGAAACCTTAGAATAAACTAACAACATATTTTATTAAAAAAACTTAAAATATTTGTATTCTGGTGTTTTTCAAATATCACTTTTTTTCTTACTTTTTCTTCTTTACTGTCCCATTTTTCAGTTTTTTGAAAAAGGGGCAGTCACAATGATTTAACTTCTGGCCAGTTGGACTGCAGAAGCTTTCATATTAGTTGTTGGCTCTAATATGTTGGACATAGAAATATCCTGAACATTCAAAATCAAACGAAAACATCCAAACATCATTGAGAAATATTGATTAGATTAGACGTAGCGTCCCTTGTTAGCTGGTCATAGCCTTAGAAAAAAGTATTAGGTTTGATAATTGGAAATTGACTCGAACCCATAATGCGAACAAACTGAACGTGTAGCATCCAAGGCTTCTCCTTTGGCTTATATATTTCAACCCCATGATGAAACCAACTAACTATACGATCTGCCGACTCACGCCCAAAAACAACACTGATCTAACATGAGTGTAGGTAAGGTACCTGTTTGGGTATGGCGGTATGGGCTCGACACACCATTTTTGAAAATTGTTGGTATGGGTACGACTGCCACGCGCGTGACAAAGTGAAGCAAAAACAGAAGGGTTTGTGGTAGGGGAAAATAAAAACTAAAAGTAAAACCATGAGCTACCAAAAAATTAGGATAAATTCATATACCAATTAATATAGTGCTCTACGAATCCACCGCAATTTTTTAAGCAACACAGTAAAAAATTGTTGTTGCCAAACAGGCCTGTAGGTACCTACATACCTGAGCCAACATGCCCACGTACCTGCCTTCACATGTAGCCGTGTGACATAGCCTATCATCCATTATGTTGATCAACTATTGCTAGAGGCTGATGATCATTATGTGTCATAAAAATGGCCGAGCCCTAAGTTTAATGCACAATAAAGTTAAAAACTTTTATTTATAGGTCAATTAGACATTGGAAAAATAAATAAACTACCGCGCCAACGTAGATAACTATTTTAAGGGAAAAATATCATTAACAAAACAATTTTTGCTGCATTGAGAATACAAAGGAAGCTCTAAAAGTTATGGGTGTAAAAGGCTGGGATTACAGGCTTTCTTCTTCAAAATTGTTAGTTGGGTACTTTCAAAGTAATAAGCCGAATTAAGTGAATCTGTTTTATTCAAAAAGAGTAGTATTAATCTGGTCGGCCCTCAATTAGACTCTACCACCACAAAAAACCTAAGCATTACCGACGGCTACAAAATGTCGGTGAAAGGAGAACTCACATCGGCAACGGTTTTACCAACATTTCATACTTTTGTTGATAAATGGAGTGTCGGTAAAAATCATCACTGACACACTAAACAGAAGCATCAGTGTAAGGCTAACTTTCATAAATAGGGCATCACCGATGCGTCCTAGACGTTGGTAAACATTGACCATCTTTAATCATTCTTTCATAATCATCATTGATCTGACCATCTTCGGTATTATTGTCATATAAAGATTATGCATCAGGTTGTACATGAAACATGTCTAGTAGCAACACTTAAATGTTTTCTACAACTGTTTCTGATGCATATTCATGTGAACATATTCTCTCCCCATGATATTCCCAATAAAGATACGTTTGTACAAAATCATTACATATGATGTGATCGAGGACATCTTTAACAACATGAGTGAGGACATTATTGCATCTTACATAAGCCCGTGTCATTCGTTGATTTACTATCACATTATGTGTGATAGTATAGTCAAAAAATTGTTTCACACTAGTTACATATTCCAAATTGTCTCTTCTTTTCATAATCCACGTTTGATTATCTATCTTTTAATAAGTCTGTACAACCAACTTCAATATGATCAACTCCTCATATTGTTAATGCTAAATTCAATCATTTGGCTTTTGATTCACGCAAATGAGTACTCATTGCATAGCTCGTCATACAATCTTTCAAACAAGTAGCTAAATCTGTTATTTAGACAATCATGTATCTTTCGAATAACATAAAAAGTAACACCCTTAATATATATGCAACATAAATATCATCTTATCCCCAATTTAGCTAAATATGTTATTTAGACAATCATATATCTTTCGAATAACATAAAAAGTAACACCCTTAATATATATGCAACATAAATATTATCTTACCCCCAATTCAAAAAACAAGTAACACAAAATTCATTGCACCATACAACAATCTAATGTACTGCACAATTCACAAATGGCGAAGAATTCAAGTTGTTCAAGAAAAATAGAACTTTTCATTCATTTAAACAATTCGTTGAACACTTGGTGGGTGGCTAAAAGGCTAGGAATCGAAAATTTACAAAAAAAAAACATTCAGATGACAACTATCAAAATAATATTTTGTAAACAAGTGTATGTGTATTTGAATTAGACATGGAACAAATTTAATGCCGAAATCTGGCTACCATGAGCCGGAATCCCGCGATGATAAAAATTAAGGTAAAATTGAAGTTTTTGTGATTGTGTGGATATTTTATATAATTTATATATCGAATTGAAAGTACTAAGGTCAACAAATATTCTTCCAAAATTTCACTACCTAATACTGCCGGAAAATGGTAAGATGTCACTGAAAATTTTTGGATATATACCCTACAAGCATGTTTTAACTTTAAAATCATATAAAATTCGAAAAAAAAAAAGAAGGAGAGGAGATTGACAAACCATCCTTTTCAATCTTCAAGCAGTCCAAAAACACGATGAAAAAGAAGAGCTCGTAGGAAAATTGCTTGTACAAAGAAAAACGGAAGAGAGAAAAAAAAGATCGAACAAGAAGGAACAAGAAGAAGGGTTCAATGGAGGAAATAAGTTGGGAAGCCTTTATCGACGCATAGAAAACGTTGGTAAATGTATGACTTAAAACGTCAATAATGTGAATGTGGTAAACAGTACCGACATCCACGCTACGTCGATGAAAAGGCCACTATGAATACGCACATGCAATATTCAGGGACACAAAGAGATTCAGTGTCCATAATAATAACTTTTATCGACGCACACAGTCGGAGTTGCTAATAGCCAATATTGAAAAGTTTTCTCTATGTGGGAACCGTAATGTGTCGATAAAGATGAACAGTTTTCTTCACTTTCAGCGACATCCTATGATGAATGTCGGTAAAGATTGAACTTCAACAATGCAGAAGCTCCACGAGTCGGTGATGGGTAATTTTAACAGACGACCAGTTGTGGACGCTACTAAAAATGTGTAATTGCCGACATGTTTCTTCGAACCTTGGTAAAGGTTGATGTTCACCATATATTTTCCAAGGTCAGTAAAATCATCCTTTTTTTTTTGTGGCTTGACAAGTTAGGGTGAGCAAGTGCCCACCTTACCCAAAACCACGTTCCCCTAAGTGGGGCCATATATAAATACTTCTCTTACTATTGTGACTCGAAAGAGATCAAATGTGACAAACAATATTAATGTTTTACAGTGTTCGTAAGGGCTGAGTGAAATTTTTATGAAGGGCGCCAAATTATAGTTTCAAAATTTTGACGGGTGCTGAAATATCATTTTTTCAAAATTTTTCTATAGAATGCATGCAATTTTTTTAAATTTATATGTAAATCTTTAAAAAAAAATTGAAGGGGGCTAAGGCCCGTGCCGGCCCCCCTTTGGTTCTACCCCTGACCATTTGCATATTGTGATTTTGTAGACCAGCGTTTGTAGAAGCTCTCTTTCTCTCAACTTGATCCTTCTATGGGTGTTATTTTGTTTTCACTTTTATAACATAATTAAGAATTACATTGTGTTTTCCAGTGTGATACATGTTGATAAATACAATTTTCCTATGTTAACTAATCAAATTAACTTATATTTGTCAAGATGGTTAAATGTTGTTTTTTTATACATTTGTCATTTTAATCTGCCCATCATATTTTTCATTATTTTCACAAATATTACATATATACATTACTCATTATTTAGATCTTGAATCTTAAGCTTCCACTCCTCCAGGATTATATATGCCTCGCCACTTAGGCTCAACACCTCACTTTGCTTAAGATGGTCAAACTGCCCTCTTTTGGTTGGACAAGTGGGGAGATGTCCTACTCAAAAACTACATACAAGCTAATGACTATGATACTGTCAGTAAGGACTTTCATCACAATGTTGCTACGGCTCGAAACAAATATCTGTAGCAGTCGATTAACATTCCACTTGTCATGACTCAGGTTTATGAATCACCTTAGCTAACAGATGCACTTTATGCCACAAAGCCCAAGAATCCAATCGACAATGGATAGTTAAGAAGTTTGGTAAGTTCAGAGTGCCGTGGTAGGATATAAAACAGGAGCTCCAAATCTGGATGAATAATCGTTTGAAGCACCATTGGATGACCAAATATTGGTTGTCACATTTCATATAGTTTGCTGGCAGCTTTGGGGGGCCAAGAATATGGCCTACCATGAAGGTTGGGATGCGAATGGGACTCAGTGACATGGATACAAATCTGGTTGAACTTTGGGGGAGTCATTGTCTCATTTGTTCAAATGTAGTGGAAGATGTTGGCATCTCAGATAAGTTGTATGTCATCACTCTCATCATTAAATGCAAAAGAATAGTGGTTGGGTGCCTGCAAGACTCAGATGCTAATATTAAAGGCACTTTGTCCCTAGAAGCATGTTATGGTGTAGATGATGTAGAATTTAACATTCTCTAGTGGGGGGAAATTGTGCGCTCCACCAGCCCGATCCCCCTTACCATATATTCCAACAACAAAGGATGGATCAGACACCTCAAGTGTATTATTGAAGGTAGAAGAAAGTGGCATGAGAAATGGAGTTTTTTATCTGAACACGACGGCCTCTAGAGGCTCAAAGATGATACAATTCCCTTCAACATTGGCTCACTGGTGAGGGACTGCTCTGACTCTTTTGACAGATACTCTACTAGTTGATCATCTTACATGCTCAATCTTTTTGGGAGAGGCCATTTTTTTGCCTGGTTTTGTATTACTTGTGAGGGGTTGTTGTGTTAGCAGCCCTAGTTTGACGTTTCTTCTTACTTATTGATGCATGGCATCCTTGTCACTCTTGTACATCTTTTTTTATAATGTACATATGATTCCTTCTCAATTAATGGTGGGGAGCCTACCTCCCAACATCCTTCATTGGAAGCGCCTCCAACAATTTTCTCATAGAGAGACTACAAAAAAAAAAATGGATTCACTAATGCGTGGGAAAATGACTGTCGGTTAAAGTCCATTTTTTCCAACGTCCAGGAGATGATGTCGGTGAAGATTGACTTTCACCAAGGTTCGGAGGAAGACATTGATGAACATCTAGATAATCTCTCTTAATCTAATTAATGAAAGTCGCACGATTCAAATTGATTAACTTAAATCATTCATTTGGAAATGCTGATGTCATTTTACATGTGGGCTAACGTCATTGAAAAAGTCCCTGTTGGGCCCATGCATGTGCAGATCATTTATTTTTGAAGATTTTAGGCAGTGGTTTGGCTCTCAGTGCAATTCTTAGCTGCTTTTCCATGCAACAGGTGCCTTGGAAGTGATCCACATTCAATGGGGAAAACCGCTTGGATGTGGTCCTGATGCAATACTAAACTATCATGAAAAGCATAGACTTTTGAGTGCAGAAATGTGGCAAGGTTTCAAATGGAGAAATCACATGGAGGTCTACATCTTTTGAAGAAGAACATTACTTTAGCAATATTGGGCTCTTGGGCTCACATGCATCCCCATCAAATTTGTAAAGCAAAGCACACAGAAAATTAGGACTAATTTACTTCATACCCACAGAAGATTAGGATTTGGGTTAGCAGCTTCATAACTGAATCTAAATCTGCTCGGGTGGGGATAAAAACCAAACCAATGAAAAAGTGTTTTAAATAAAATACGATCCCTCTAATGTGTTTATAAAAAACTAATTTAATATAAATCATGCTTTAGTTGAAGTCGGATTTTCTAAAAAAAAAAAAAGGATTGATCTTTACACTACCAAAATTTTGATGGTATAAGAGCCATTCATTTTTTTTACTTTTAAACAAACATTATTTAGGTAAGAAAACAACTCATTTAATATATGTTTCCCATTAAATCACTCGTAAGGTCATTTCTATAAGGTTAGATTTCAAAAACAATATTTTAATAATTAATTTCAATAAGTCTTGTATGGTTTCTACCAACTTTCCTATATATTTATATATATATATATATATATATAAGGTCTAAAAATTGCAAGCCCTGGAAATGTAAAACCAAGATAAGGGCTTTTCTTTACCAAAACTGATTGCCACTAATCAGATTCATCCTGCCTATGCTTAAATATGTAATTTGTGGCTTTGTTCTTTGATATACTAAAATTGTACACCACCCTTTCAACAAATACTTGCTCACTTGACCAGTTAGACTTCGCTAATTATCCAAAATTAGCCGCTTAATTAACTGTAGTTTCATGGGAATTAGATCTATGTAGATAGTATTATGTTTCTCTATTTAAACTAACCGTTTGTTAACATTTTCCATGAATCGATTGACATAGAAGCAGATGACATGCATATCTAAGTAAATTCTTAAAATGATGAACATTCAACCAGCTTAGTGATTTAAAATGTAATAAATCCAAGCTAGCTATTTATTTAGCAGCATTCCCCCATTAACTAATGTTTCAGAGACCAAATCTGATAAGATTATTGCATTTCATGCATGCCACAACAAATATGTAGGATATAAAATGGTTTCACTGCAACGAATTGATGTTGAAGATTTGATACCACTAACCGAAATGATGAACTAAAGTTATTTGACCAACCGCTTGCTTTTGGCTAAGAAAATTTATCTCAAATACGGGGATTTTTTTCCAAACAATGTCAAAATAAGGGGGAAATCGCAATATTTTGAAAAGAAAGTATATCTACATGAAAAAAGAGAAAAAAAAAAACTATTTTTCCATGCCTTCTCAAAAAGGTAATATTTTAAATATTTGAATTCTTTGAATGTTTAACAGTAAAAAAGCCAAACTTTGTTAAATTTTTATGTCATTTATTTAAGTTTTCTTTTTTGAATGATTTTTCTCGAGATTTTCTTAAGAAAAACAAGTTTTCTAGTTAATACTCGCAAGAAACCTCACCAACTATTAAGGTACACACTTGAGTTAATGGGAGGTTAATTCCTCCCTTAAGGCTTGGTAGACCATGTTTGGCAGCATGTCAAACGCGACCAATTTCGTGAAATCTAAAATATTTCTATCATCATTGAATGAAAACTTGATTTCAATGGACTTCAAATGCTTACCACGGATGTAGATAGGTGGAGGTTTCGCGAAGTGTATTCTCCATGGAGCCCATTATGTGAAAACTTAAAATAGTGGTCGAAAGTTTAAATTAGTGGGTCGAGTTATATAGGACAGCCCCACGAAACCTAGGTCACTGTTCCACGGCCAATTGAAATTTTGTTAACTATATGCTTAGTGCTCCACGGAAAAAAAATTCTGGCTCTGCCTCCGATGCTTACAGTAAAAACCAAGCCTAAGTCAAAAGACAGTGGGGCCTGTTTCTTTTCATGAGTGAGTGAACCCAACTTTGAACCTATAATTCGAGCAGTGGTCAATGTGATGTAACCCGAAACTGTGCAATCGGATAAGTAGAGAGAAGAATCTTGTGAATTATCCAATACAGTAGACATTTGGAATTTAGCATAACCATTTCTGCAACTAAAACTGTTCATCATGGTTCTACGGAAGCAGCAATGTTCATTAATCCGATACATAAGATTTACTTGTTAAGCCAAATTAAAACATTGAGCAATCAAACGAAGTTATTTCTTCAACACCATTCTTCTGCTTTCTTGTCACAATGGCCTTTCTAATTTATGACAATCGCACCAACTATTCCCGTTGTTTTCTGTCCGTTGCCATCGACAGGTTATGTCCATGACATTTATTTTTTGCATTTATTCAGCAAGTAAGATCGGTACTGCCCAGAATTTGCTCTAGTCTTTGCTTTTGTAGGCTCGTAATGATGTTTTTTTTTTTTTTTACATTCATAGTCATCTATGGTTGCCATATTATATATATATATATATATATATATAAGTTGATAAAAATATGATACTTAAGTCACAGATAAAAACCAGGCCCTTTGATTTTCAAAAACTATTTTACATACAATATAAACATCTGAATATATTTATAAATATTATTTTGATATGAAACATTCTTTGTTTGAAATTGTTTTAAGGAAAAATGTTGATTGTTGTTTATTATCTTGTCATGGGACCCGGTTGTTTTTTTTTTTAATTTAAAAAGTACCATTAAAGACTAATAAATGATGTATGTTTTGCATCAACCTATTCCATATTAATAAGGTTATATTGCACCAAAAACACTTTAAAAATCAAAATCAAAGGGTCTGGTTTTTATTTCTAACCTCGATGTCATTTTTACCAACTTCTCTCTCTATATTTATTTATTTAATTTATTTATTTATTAGAGAGTCATCCTCCTTACTCATTTTTACCAACTTCTCTCTCTATATTTATTTATTTATTAGAGAGTCATCCTCCTTACTCATAAAGGCTGTTTGATTTATTGTAATAAACAACTCAGAAAGAACAATGAAAAAAATATGTGATGTAATACTAGATGACAAAAATATCCATGTTTTTTTTCATTTAATCACAATGAATCCAACGGTCCTCATTTGAGTGGCTCTAGATATGAAGGTTAAAATCTTTACTGTTAAATCATGTATAACTACTTCTCATAATCCTAACCATGTGACTCACTGACAAATAACAGTTGGAACATGTAGCGTAAAACAAAAAAGGAAGAGGTAAAACGGGCCTTCCACTATTACCCGATCAAGACCAAAAAGGACAAACAGGAAAAGGAAAATGTTTTCCAAATAATAAATAGATCAATCAATCAAATGGCAACAAATGCACTTGAACTCATGATAAGATGTTGCATTCTGCATACGTTTAACTGAATGATAATTTTTTAAAGAAAAAAATTGCATCTAGATAGTACGGTACAGTTGGTTTATAACATATCAGAAAACTGAAGAAAAGAGTACTTAGTCTTCAACATGGCTTTGCCTTTTTAAGCGTACCAATACAATGAATTTGCTGCCGAATCATCTACATTCTTACTCTCAATCTACAAAGGCGGAGCTAGAATTTTTTTCTTTAAAAAAAAATATTTTTAAATATTTGCACATGGGTCGAACAATATTTTTCAAATTTTTTATATGTGCAAAGTTAAAAATGTTCAGAAATATAAACTGTTTAAATATATGAAACTCAATTCCCACGCTTAAAACTACTAGGTACTTAAATAAAGAGGGTGTTTGGGTACACCCAACTAATTAGAATCTAGAAAAGACGGTTTCCACCCTCCTAGTGCGATATCTGAACATATCCCAGTCCGGACAAGCATTCATTTGTCCAGAAATGGTGGGAAAAGTCTTGAGTATTACTGTATTTGGATTATGAACAAAACCACCCGATACTACATTTTTCTGGATAAGTTGAGGCAATATCCAGATAAATGTGGGAGAAAGAATTTTGGGTATGTCGAGACTGCGAACTCCAACTCATAGTAGGGCTTGTATTTCAAGTCATCAGCCTCCTTTCAGAAGAATCTTGCAAGCAGAGCTAAGTTGGCAGCAATGGGTGCAACATTCTGCTCATAAATTCTCACACTCCATACAACTCAAAACATTTTAATCCCAAGAAACGAACAGAAATCACATGTAATATCATCATCAGCAGATTACAACTAAAGCGTGGCTCCGATTTAGATGCATGATATGAATTCATTTTTGTAATTGGAACTGCATTTGGCATCAGGCTTAGTTGCAGTTCATTCATCGGCAGTTATATTGAGTATCTCTGTGAACGACCCTCTACAATGAAGAAGAAGGAAGCTCCCTGCGATTCTTATGTTGCAGAGGAAAAGAAATCCAGAAATGAAAGAGTATCTTCGAGATTATGTGTTTCTTAGTCTTCTTTTTTTCTGTTTAAATTTGGTAGGAAAGGGAGGCAGCGCTATTTCCATTATTTGGTTAACAAAGAAACCATTTTTCAACATTGAAGACTCCTAGCTAGCTTAGAGAGAGAGAGAGAGAGAGAGAGAGAGAGAGGGAGGGAGGGAGATCCTTTCATGGCAGCCATTAAAGAAAGAAGAAGACAGATTGAAAGGAAATAGCAGACTTTCTACTTTGTGAAGGGACAAAAAGAAGCCGGACTAGCTACCAAGAAGCTAAGAGCAAAAAGAGGGGAAAATGAGAAAATAAACCCAAAAAAAATGGAACCCATGCAGTTTTACTGTACAAAGTACAAACCCCAAGACAAGAACCATCGTTCCCTGCGCCTCCCCTCATCTTCCTTCGCCTCCACAATCACCACCATCATCGCCGCCGTAGAGCTCAACCAAGCGTTGCAAGATCTGGACTTGGGTTCTCAGGCAGAGGATGTATTTGGCCGTCTCCTGGAACAGCGTCTCCACCTTCATCCTCCCTCCCTCGGCGACCAGGCCCTGGAGCGCCACCAACTTGGCGGAGATCGACCCTCTGTCGCTTCCACCATCAAGCGGCTGGCCATTCGGGCCGCCGCGCCTGCTTGGGGGGATTCTTCTGGGCTTCCTCATGCCTCCCCTCTTCATGATCCTTCTACATCCTGCGCCTGTCTTCATCTTCATGCACTCTGCCATTCTCCTTCAACAGAGACTCTCTCTCTCTCTCACCCCCTCACCGAAAGTGCTTTCTCTCAGGAGAGACTAGATTGAAACGAGAGATCTTCAGGAGAGACTAGATTATAGCGAGAGAGAAGGAGGTAGAATGAAACGAGAGAAAAGGAAGCGTTTTAAATCTCTCTCTCAACTCAAAAGAAGGCCTGCCGGCCTGCAACCATGCATGTGCAGCGGATTTTGGGGAAGAAGGAAAAGTCCGTTTCGCCCCTCCCCGGTTCAGCCCCCTCCTGTGTCAGCTCTTTCCCGTGATCTTTGCAACGCTTTCCATTCACGTTCACAAAAAATGATGCGATTGCCCCTCGCTTTCTGTTTATAATAAACCGAGGAACACGCCGCTTTCCTTCTTTTTTAAAAGCAGATATGAGCCACGTTTCTCTTCTTCCGCGATTTAAAAAATAAGAGGAGGCAAAGATCAAGGTAGTTTTCTGGTCATCTCATTTTTTAAATAACAATCTTTAGGCGCGTACTTGTGTAAAAAAAAAAAATTGCAAGATCTTTTTATCTTATGCATTTTCAAGTTTAGATTTTAAATCTGACTGAAAATATTTACTTATCACATCATACCCTTATTGAATTTCAATCTTACTTAATCAAATGCACCTTAAAAGTGAATCAAAGCATGATTTCATTAATAAAAAAAAATGCATTGTTGAGAGAAGATGAACATAAAAGAAAAACCACATATTCGGTTTTACTACCATGGCCAAAGAAAATGGGAGGGAAGAAATACGAAGAGATAGAGAGAGAAAGGCATGAGAGAGAAGGAAGGGCAAAAGAGTAAAAGGAAGTGAGGGAATCGGTCGGGGAGGGGGAGGAGGGAGATTCGGAGTGGTTTCCCCAAAGGGCGCATGTGAAGTCGGCATGTACAGCGAAGGCCAGCCAGAGCGAAAGGGAGAGGGCGGCGCCTTCACAGCACACAACGCAGAGGTAGACAGAGAGCACCATGTGTGTGTATGTGCTCTGTGGGGGGAGAGAGGAGTGCATGTACTTCTGCTCCATGTGTGGGGGGATGAGAGAGAAAGAGAGATGTGATTCGGCTCACATGGTAGCACATGCACATGGTGGCATTGTTAACTTTAAGACCTGTTAGAGAGAGAGAGAGAGAAAGTGAGAGAAACTTTAACAGATGCACAGCATGTTCTGCACATTCCCGGCATGGAATTGATGGTTGGCAGCACTATACAAACAAACAACTATTATATATATATATATAGAAAGAGAGAGAGAGAGAAAAAAAAAGAGAGTGTGTGTGTACGGAACAGCTGAAGAGAGAGCTACCATATTATATCCATGAAACTTTGCATAATGAAATTAGCTATATTATATAAAATCAACTTGATGAACGCTATCGTATACTTACAATCAGGTGCTGGTAATCTGTCAAGAAAACTTGAGCTCGGCTCGAACTCGAGTCAAGTTCCGTAGATTAGAGTTGAGCTCAAGCTTGATTCAACAATACAATGTCGAGCACTGGTTTAACTCATTTAACTTATTTTTTGTTAAGCTTGTTTCATTTCTTTTAACTGGTTAACTCGTTTAGTTGCTACTCGTTTAATTATTCTGTCATTATATTTCAATTCAGTATGTAGTTGAGCCGAATCAAGTTTAAACGAGTTTGAGTTATTATAACCGGAACTCAACTCATTTAGCATTTCAAGCATTCATTTGAGCTTGAGCTTGAGTCATCTATAAGTGAGTTGAGTTTGAATGGAGTTTTAACAAGCAAGTTTG